>JBBKCR010000002.1:4503651-4516739 GCA_037577295.1 Ladigesia roloffi | reverse complement strand
TGTGTGTGTGTGTGTGTGTGTGTGTGTGTGTGTGTGTGTGTGTGTGTGTGTGTGTGTGTGTGTGTGTGTGAAAGAGAAGCTTTGTGTGCGTGCAGAGAATGAACATGGGTATGTGTGTGTGTGTGTGTGTGTGCCTCTGTTGGAAAATAGTTAAGTAAATAATGCAAAGAGACCAGAGGGTCCAGTTTCTATGCACAGTGCATCCTAACAATGCTTGTGACATCTGGAAATAAATAGAGCGGAGTCAACGATAGATCCAGTTCATCTATTTTTAATGGCTCAGCGTGGTTCTTTAAAAAACCTGCGGGACGGGCGTTTGGCACTACCACAGCACCAGCCCTGTCCTCTCACATGGTTTACCTGTAAGTGCCGGAGCAAATCTACTAGCCTGATTATTCGCCCATAAACGCATCCGATTCCATTTACGCTTTATATACTGAGAATAGTTGGTATTGCCTCAGAGCAGAATTTGGATTTTCCACCAATTCCACTAGAAGCACTTACTGAACACAAAGCCTGTATACAGGCAGTAATAAAGAGATAAGATAGACTAATCATGTGAACATCATCATATGATGAAAAGACATGAGAAAGTTCAAAAGTGCTAGAGGAGATGAGCTTTATTGCTTTATATTGACCTGATTGACCTGGGCCTTAAATCTTCTTGTAATGTGCCTGGATGACTTCCCACACATCGTGGGTTAAAGGTGGTTTTTGTGGCCACAGCCCACCCATATGCCGGCTATGCTTAGTCAAAAGAGGAAGCACCAAGTTCGCTTGGGGACAGCCTCCATACGTTTGTAAGAGACAATCAGATGACACTGGGATGACAAACATGGCTGACTCTCTATCGTGGAGATGCACACACACACACAAACATACACACCCACACCCACACACACACATATACACACACACAGGCCTTTATGGACTGCTCCTCAGCCATAAACGGTCGTCCCATCCTTTGCACAGCGAGAGGCATTTATAACGTTCAATTTGGGTTAATCAAACAATCATTGACCGGCGTTTATAGCAGGGCCATTAATGGAGGGGGGCTGGGTGGGTGTCCGAGTGGACCGAGTTAGCCGCTCCCTGCACGTTCATGCTGGCTGTAAAAAAGAAGCAGCGGCGCCCCTGGGAGCTGCGCTTAATGGGGCAGCCGCCAGCCAGCGTGTCAGGTGCCTCTTCCCTGCCTGATAAGGCTTTAATAGATAAGGCCTTATCATTACTGCCATTGTTCCCCGCTGTCTGCTTTTATTGCCTGGGATGAACCATTCCACAGGGACAGAGAGACACAGAGACTGACAGAGAGGGAGAGAGTGAGAGGGAGAGAGAGAGAGAGAGAGTGAAAGAGAGAGGGAGAGAGAGAGAGAGAGTGAAAGAGAGAAGGAGAGAGAGGGAGAGAGAAGCGGAGAGAGAGAGAGAGAGAGAGGGGGAGAGAGAGAGAGAGAGGGAGAGAGAGAAGGAGAGAGAGAGAGAGAGAGAGAGAGAGAGAGAGAGAGAGGGAGAGAGAGAGAGTGCCCTATATGCAGTTTACCATATCCATGATGCAACGCACACAGACAACATCCACATTCATAAACGATAAATAGTGACTCATCTCCCGGTATCATCTCATATGAATCATTCTAATACAGCATGTAAACACATGTGCCGAACTATCAATAAAAATTTTACTATGGAGCAATGTTTATATACAAATAAAGCTGCAAGTGAAGTGGTCCCTTTTCTAACTGGCCTATTGTCGTCCATGTTTCGCATCTCACTTTTCCGTTGGGATGTCTGATGATATTTAATCATTTTTATATGAAGTGATGATGCAATGACCCCCAGCCAACTTATGGGTAGAGCTGTGGTGATTTCATTACAGCCAGTAACAGTGAGAGTGTAACTGGTCATCAGCTTATGTAATGGGACTTGAAATGAGCTTCAAATGAGATGAAGTGTTATTAATTAAGTTTCTCTCTCTGTTTCTCTCTCTCTGTCTTTCCCCCATGCTCCCACAGGAATCATAAAGGTGGGCCGGTGGAACCCGTTGCCCATTCACTGCCTGACAGATGCTCCAGAGGCCACCGTGGCTGACATGCTGCTGGACGTCTACCACATGGTCACACTCCGCATTCAGCTGCAGAGGTTGGACAAAATGATACACACATATTACACACAGTACATAACAAACTCAATACCAAAGTTCACAGCAATGATTCTGTGTGTTTATATTAAATAATACATACTTATTAATAACACCTTTATTTAAGCATGTAAATAAGTATACCATAACATAGCATTACTAGCATTTTACTAAGCACATTACATAGTATTGTGCTTAGTATTCCTGCCACTATACTTGACACAGCAAACCTTAGCATTGATGACATTTCACTGGTGATTCACAGTCCTGGTCGTAGCATTGCCTTCATCATACTTATAAATGTGTTCAGATTCAGACCCTACATTTTCATGCTTAAGTGAACGGAACACAGCACATATATAACACAAAGTTCTTCCTCTAAATTTAACCCATTCACCAAGTGAAGCAGCAGTCGGCCAGGAACACAGCACTCAGGGTGCAGCATGTGGGCACAGTACTGCACTGAAGGGCACCTCAGTGGTGCTTAGCTAGGGGGTTGAACCCATGCCAACCTGATCACAAGGCAAACAACATAACCACTAGGCTACCGGCTGCCTAGTGTGTTGAACATAAATAATACTTAATCCCAATTGCTTAGCAGCCTTAGTAGAAGAACATAGAAGTATAATTATCAGCTGATGCTCAAGGTTTTAATACTGGAAAACAAATTTAGTATCATGATTCTCTCCTACTACATGCTTCACCTTACAGTTCTGTTAACTGGACAGGAACACACAAACTCTATCTAAAATAAAAGGTATTTTTAGTGATCAGCAATGAAAATACTGAATATGATAGGTCCTGCTGTACGTTTGAGGTACAAGTATTCCAGCTATACTCAGAAGTGCTGCTGAAGATGCATCTTTTTTCTGTTGATAGTATTCAGTTGACATCATCCACTTAGTCACTTAAAGCATAGCTCTAAGGGTAGAGCTGGGATCATACAAGAAAGAGCTGGAGGCAGCTCCGCACTGACTTTTATCTTCTTTACTCAAAGAGACCTTTCATGGCCACTGATTGCAGTTTACTCCTGCATGCTTCACAGATAAACACAGGCTCCTTATGACAGGACCGCCGTATTATTGTGTTGCCGTGCACTGTCCCAGTTTGTTTCCCTGCGTCTCCATGGTGAAGGGCGCTGTTTCTCTGGTACTGTGCCAGTTGCAGTGCACAGCGTATTGATCAGGTGATATAAAACTGGAACCTATAGAGAAACAAGACACGATTGTTCCTGTTGTTACAGCTTTGCCAAGCTGGAGGACCTGCCGTCGGAGCAGTGGAACCATGCAACAGTGCGCAACGCTCTCAAAGAGCTGCTGAAGGAGATGAACCAAAGCACACTGGCCAAAGAGTGCCCACTCTCGCAGGTACACATACTGACCTTTAACCCGTTTACTTGTCATCAAACTTTTGAGCTCCCCTAGCCTTTCAAACGAAATAAAAACCGAATGCAAGTTAACTGAAAGTTTGTAGAAATTTAAATTGCAAGCTGGTCAGAGTGTGACATTTTCTGAAATTAAAGGAGCGACTCACAAATATATTACTTGCTAATACCCCACCCCACACATTACATTTCTCTTGTTGGAATAACAGCAATATCCACTTTAAGAATAACCAAGACTCAAATGGAGAACACATTCCTCTCTGGTCAACATTGGATTGCAACTAAACATGGATGATTCAGATAAAGAAGTGAAATACTAATACAGACTTCCTGAACATAGGCTTCCAAAGGCAAGGGAAATCCAAAGAGCACGAGACAGAAACCTTGAAAGGAGCCAAGAACTTAAAGGGGAGGATAGCAATAAACAATAATGGCACAATAGTGATAAGATTAATAGCAGGTATTATGAATATAGAATGAATATAGAAACAATCTGAGCCTAATAATGAGTACGCAGATCAACTGGAGATGATCTAGAAGTCTGTCGAATGTTTGTCTGTCTGAAAATCTTAAAATCTTGTCCGCTAAACGTGACATTTTCCAAGAGTTGTGTGAAGTTAAATATCAAATCTTTTTATGAGCTTCAAAAATTCTGCAAGAGTTAATGGGGCCCCAGTTTATTAGGACAGGCCATGATGTACTATCTCCAGTGTTACCATTGCTGGTTCTCTAGACTTATTTTGTCTAATTTCACTTTTTTCATCTCACCCTAATAAATATTCTCTGCTTTTTGCTAAGTGTTATCAATCTGTTTTGAATTTGTAATACACAATTAATCAAGCTTATGAATAAACTATTCCATATAAACACATTTCATATTGCTTTGTACTTTGGTTGAATTTATGAGTCATTTCTAACGTCGCAGAAATTACTTTAATAGTTTCACGGCACTTATGTGCATGTGTGTGTGTTCGTGTGTGAGGCTCCTATTGCATGTTCACTTCCATGCAAAAGAGCAATCAGTGAGATTTATATATGCTGTGTTTAAATGGAGCACTCTGTGTGGGTGTTGATCCTCATATCAATTGCTAGCATATGTGTGTGGCTTTCTGTCTCTGCCCGGCTCTGTGTCGCTCAGGCTCGGAGCATGTCGCGGTGCTAACACAGCCGTGCTTGGGTGGCTTTCCACAGTAATGCACTTTATATAACCATTTATCATCTCTAATGTTAAGCGTGTTTATTTCAGTTATTCTATATTTGTCTTTATTACTGTTCCTCACCACAAATTTTACCAACTTTCTCTTTATTTGACTTTTCCTAGAGTATGATCTCCTCCATTGTGAACAGTTCCTACTACGCTAATGTCTCCACTGCTAAGTGCCAAGAGTTTGGACGCTGGTATAAGAAGTATAAGAAGATTAAAGGTGAGGTCGTGCTGCAGTCCTATGCTCTTGCTGCTGTCCTATGCTTATGTATATATATGCTATTTTATTTTTAAAAATCAGTGCTGAGAAAATGTTTAGGCTTCTAAAGTAAACTTTTGGTACTCCTGGTATTTTAAGGTGTACCTGAAAATGTTATATAATCTCTTGAAAAAAACGTTGCCAATAAAATAGGACACTCTCTATCAGCCACACATGAACTACAAGGTAATTCAGATCTAATTCTATGGCTAGAGGAGTAGAAAGAATGTAGAAGGGTCTGTATCAGTAAAACTGGTCTCATGAAGCCAATATAGGCTACTGAACAAGACAGAACACGCAGTTACTACCGCATTTAAGAGTCTCTCCATTCATTCAATTAGTAAAAGGTATTATGGACTATAGAGGACCCATAATTGTGTTGTAGGTTGTCTTTTAATGCCCCCTATAACACTGGAGGAGAGAAAGACAATCTCCACAGAGCCTAATGGAAAACACACCCCCTTCCCATTGGCTGCGGGAGGTCTTCACTACCAGCCCATCTTCACTGCTGCGTCGTTAATGCCTCTTAGCATCAAAATGCCTGTGACAATTTTACCCCTTCTTTTGCCCCCTCAAAAAGCGACATAATTACACAGTGGGACAGATCAAAGCTTTGCCCAAACCCAAAGCATAGTGACACAGAGAGAAAGACACATGGTGGAGAATAAAGAAGTCCGCAGCAGTGTTGAGTTACACCAAGCTTCTGCTATTAGTTCTGCTCACTGCTCCTCAGAGCCAAACACAGAGCCACGCGCCACCAGATGTGAGTGCCATCATGGAGACATGCCATAGGGTGACTCAATAATCCATCATAGGCTTCAACAGAAGTTATCAATAAGGGTTTTTCGTTGAAGGTTGGTAGCATTTAAGACATAGTGACAGTGAATCACGTCCTTCTTCTCTGGTTCTCAGGTGACTACTATGAAAAGATGTGGCCAGCTCGTGAGAATTCTGAAATTAAAGGTGGGTAATCATGGTCCGAGGGGACCTATGCTGTATTATGTTTACTTCCTTTTAAACACCCATTTCAATTTAAGAATGGCTTGTTTGTGACCAAAGAATCTAAATGCTAAAATCATCTTAAATATAATAATAATTTGAAGTCATCATTCAACACTGCTTTTGGCTTTCAAACCCTCATAACCACTGTTACCTGTCTCTTCACAGTTGAAAGAGACAGCCTTGTGGACTTCTGTGTGTTAGGACAGCGTCCTCCGCCTCACCTGGCTGGCTTGGCTCAGTTGGGACCTCTGGGTAGTGCAGGTTCTCTCGTGAAGGCTTCCTCTGGAGAACCCCAGAACTCATCTCAGTCTCAGCCTCCATCTCAAGGGCAACCACAGCCACCTTCATCCCATGGCCAGCTCCACCACAGCCCACCTCTCCGGGCCCAGGTGGCTCCTCCACCTCCTCCAACAGCCCTGCAACCTCTCCTGGGTCCGGGAGGCCTTCTCTCACCTCAGCTCAGTCCACAGCTTGTGCGGCAACAGCTAGCCATGGCTCACCTCATTAACCAGCAGCTAGCGGTCAGCCGTCTGTTGGCCCACCAGCACCCACAGGCTCTCAACCAGCAGTTCCTCAACCATCCACCCATCCCAAGGCCTGGCAAAGCTGGCGGACCTGTAGAGCCAGGATCCAACCCTTCAGCAGCGGAGGTCTCTTCAGACATCTACCAGCAGGTCCGTGATGAGCTCAAAAGAGCCAGCGTCTCACAAGCTGTGTTTGCCAGGGTGGCATTCAACCGCACACAGGTATGATAGCACAAATCAGTTAGAAGGAAAGCGATGAAGAAATCATAATCCGTTATGCAAAATAAACATGATTACATCCCAGTGGAGTAACGGAGGCACAGTTAAGATCTTCACTTAAAAGTAAGAAAATAAGTGTTATTGATGGCATTAACCAGGGAAAACTCTTTAAATAACATTTAAAGTGATAATAGATAGTCAAAAATACATCAGTTGGACCCATGTCGATAGCACTCACACTCAGCCCAAATGTTTGCACTAAATTGCTTAATTCATCCAAGACATTTAGCAACTAAAACATTACATGAGTGTGAGAGTGAGTCAAAAGTCAGGCTGGAGTTTTCAGATCCACAGGCCTCTGCACTGAAGCCCAGCATGATGGCTCCAGCCCCTAGGCCATATCCCGTCTATTCTCCCGCCCTCTCAGCAGCCCCCACACCTGGTGCATTGAACATCCGCAGGCCAGAATTACGCCCCATTAGAGCCCAGCCACAGAGTGGGTGGTAAATAATCTGATGCAGGTGAAGACCAAGTGAGATTTAGAGTGTATATGTTCACACAAGACCTGAGTCCTTCTCACCTTGCTGTGTTTTTTGTGCATGTGTGTATGTGAGTGTATTATGAAAATTAATATGATCTGATGTTTTGGATATAGACCATGCCTTAACTTCCTCATATGTAACATGATAAATATTTACATCGCTGCTTCCAATTTTCGGTGATGAAGTTTATGTTTTATCTAAATTCAATCATTCAGTTCTTAAAGTGGCACATGGCCGTATACCTCAACCACTCAAAACCTCATATCTCTGAACAGAATGTGTGTGTGTGTGTGTATATATCATATTTTTCACAATGTTGGCAGTGATATGTTGTGATGTAAACTGACAAACTACATGTTGTTTATCCATAACAGGGTCTGCTGTCTGAGATCTTACGAAAAGAGGAGGACCCTAGAACGGCGTCTCAATCCCTGCTGGTCAACCTCAAGGCTATGCAGAACTTCCTCAACCTGCCTGAGGCTGAGCGAGACCGGATCTATCAGGAAGAACGTGAGCGCAGCATGAACCCTCCTGTAGGCCTCCCCCCAACCTCAAACACTGGCTCTGGTGCTAATCGCCTCTCTCAGGTATCCCCAACTATTATCTCTCTAAAATGTAATTCAGCAACCTTCCCATCTTACCAGCCCAATTTAGACTCCAATGTAAACGCAGACTGCAAGTTTTTGTTGAGTTTCTGTTGATCATTTTTATTTTTTTGAGTTAGTTGTGAATTTGACCTAGTCTCTTTCACTGTTTTCACTGATTTATTTTGGTTAAACATGTTGTCATTGTTATAATCCTACACCAGAGGTTTGTGAAGTGGGGATCAATATAGGGTTAAGCAGAGTTATACGGATAAACGTAAAATAAGTTCAGAAATATGCTGTGCCATATTTAAAACAAATAATCATAAACACTTTCAACTCTTAAAATTCTAGATTTTCTTTAGTTTGGGATACAGTTAATGAACACTTTTGTATATAGTGCATGACATTTGTTTCCCTTTGACAATTTGGTTAAATCATACATGGTTCACTGTAACCACCTGGCTTTTTATGACTGTGGTCTTTATTGATTTTTTTGTAGTTATGCCATATAATGATATAGGAAATGTAACATTTCTAATGGCACCCTATACCACCCTATACAGAAAGTGTGGGAGCGCAGCATGGATGAACAGTTAACCCCTGACGCCTGGGCATCGATTTGGAAGAATAAGACCAAAATCACTAATTCGGTGAGGATCATCAGTTCTCTTCTATCTGTTCACTAATTGGTCTTCACAATATGATCTTTTACTATTTTGGAAATATTATTTAATGCATTTATAACAAACTAGATGGATGCATCTTTCTGTTGTTGATCAAACAGAAGATATAACAGGTAATATTCCTGAAAAAAATACTTTTTGAGTATTGTGCTCCACGTTTACAATACGAAATATGAATTTAAAAACATTTTCAGCATGAGACATATTGCTTGAACAAATTGTGCTCTCTGTATAATCAAACAAGCAGTTGCTGAGTGAAAATATCTGCAAGATGAGCAGAAATGTATGTTGAGACATCATACCCTGGGCGAAAGTCCTAATGCTTTTTTTGTCACTTTTATATTTAATGAGTTTACATACCATATATATAGACTATATACGTATAGCACCTAATGAAGGGGTGTGTAGTGTGCTGCAGATACTGCATAGCATTTTTTTGTCTTTTAGTGCGAAAATATCTTGACATAAGTGTGTTTCACACATGAAGAAGTACTCTGCGCCTGTCCAACAATATTTGTTCTAACCTTCTCACACCAAAGGTCTAGCTGAAAATACCCTCACTGACTTTGGTGATAGATACTTTACCAGATCAGTCTCCAAAGGAGGTTCAGCACATGCACGGCAGATGTATGTAATTGTTTAAAGTATATATAGAGTGTGTGCTAGCATGTTTTTTGTCACTATAAAAAGTATTGCTTTTTGGATGCTTTTTTTGGCATAATTCCGATTTCCAAGCACTGGAAATGACCTGAAACCTTTTATTTTCTTTACAACTTTTTGTGTCACAGAGTTTTCTAACTTAGGGCTGCCATCAATAAAACCAGCCAGATAACAAATACTTTTTGATACAAGGTCTTCATTCTTTAGGAATGCACTTGTGTATTATTATTATTATTATGTCTGTATACAGTTATCTGGTTATCGTTTGTGTTGGGGAATGTGAGATTAACTTGCCTATGCCTGCACAACGACTTCAAACGCTCCATGAGAAAAACACGCCACCCTAAAATCAATACGCCATAATTCAAACATAAACTACAAAGCAGATGCAAGAGAATGCTTTAATGACTTCTCCACTGAATACACTCTACTCTGCACATGGGCGATACGAACATGGGCAGCTACCGGCCTCTGATGTGCATATTTGGGAAATATCAAGCATTGCTCTTGTTTAAAAATATTCTTAAGAGCTTTTTATGTTTGTCTTCATAATTTAAATGTCCCTGGCTTTCTGTAGCCCAAGCCACCTGGTCCAAACCCTGACCTTCCCCTGAAGCTTGAGTCACTGGTCAACATCACCTCGTCCATCTATGATGAGATCCAGCAGGAGATGAAGCGGGCCAAGGTGTCTCAGGCACTGTTTGCCAAGGTAGCGGCCAACAAGAGCCAGGTAAGCCCTCGTACTGCGTCTGCCAAACTACCCAAACTACTTTTAGGGCACAACTGACACGTCTTTCAAAGTAGACAGCCTCTCTGTAGACACAAATGTTTTCTTTACCTTTTACTGATTTCACTTCATTTCCTCACTCTTATCAATACACTCTTAAAAATAACAGTGCCTTTAAAGCCTTTCTAGAAATAGTTTTTTAAATGGTACGTTTGCATGTAAAAATAATTTTCTTACCTCCAAGCCAAGAACCATTAAGGAACATTTGTATTAAAAAAAAAGTACAGAACCTGAATAATAAAGTTTTACAGAATCTAAAATGTAAGAAAACTAATTTAAGTTAAGTCGTCAAACACTGGAGGTCAAGGGTAACCTGTTTTTTGTGTAAATGCCTCCCTAAAACTCAACTCACTCAACCCACACCCAGCTGTCCCTTAAGGTAGCTGAGACTTGTGTTTGGCACACAGTATGATTTGCAGAGGGCTGTGAAAACTAACAAAGGTTCATGGTGTAGCCGAACACTTGGGCATCCATTTTTAACAGCAGAGATGTCAGACTGAAATATGAGTCCTTTTGGAATGCACAGATGCAATACAGGTGATTTCTGCCTTTATAATTTATAAATAACTGAAGATACACATTTAAAAATAAAAACAACAAAAATGATGAATGTGTCTGCAGCAGCCGTACTCCTGTGCACAAAATTTTTATTGTTCATGTCAAGCCAAACTGTGTAATTGGTCTGTTTTAGTCTGTTTTAGACCATTGAACACAATAGAGAAACTTTCAAAAGTAGTGAAAATAATGTAAATAACACAAATGAAGCTATAATTGTTCTCCAGTCCTCAGTAGGCAGGAATCTTCTTCTGATATCTGATCAAGGCATGTCTCCACAGCTGGGAA
The DNA here is from genome assembly GCA_037577295.1 of Ladigesia roloffi. NCBI lineage: Eukaryota > Metazoa > Chordata > Actinopteri > Characiformes > Alestidae > Ladigesia > Ladigesia roloffi. Next base: position 4,505,914 of record JBBKCR010000002.1, on the reverse strand, counting down.
ACAGTAAACAACAACAGTGGCAGATAGACACGGTTCATGCTGCAGATGCCCATCGGAATGGTTTCTATACGCCCCACCATGACCCACTGTCTTCTCATGTAGATCCATACCAAAGATCTCTGTCTCTGTGACTCACCCGCAATCAGATCGCCCCCTCGGAGGGATGTTCCATTGTGCTCCCTCCGCGCCACAGAGATGGCTGTGATTACTGGCGACATACTTCTGTCCTTCACACTCACCTCCACGTGCAGAGATATAAAATGCTGATTCTGATTAAATCCGTTGGATCAGTAGGAACAAATAGGAGCAGTAGGGAGCAGAGAACCTCCCACAATTTGGGAGAAAAGTTGGTTGCTTTTCTAACACTCCCTACAAATCCTGAATTATATGTATTTTATGTCTTGCTTTATAAAATGTTAGTATATTAACGGTACAGAAAATATATTATAATGCCAGGCATTACAGAAATATAAAACAATTACATTAATCAGTGTGAATGTGGGATTCTTGTTACTGTTACTTTATTGGATAAAGAAACAACACTAATAATGAGTAAAGTGATTATTTATTAATGTGTGAGAGAATAAATCTTTCTGTCTTTGTTTCTTTTCTCTAAAATCAAACAGAAACAGTCATGTAGTGTAGTGCACTGTACCTGTGCTATTATTATAATTGCTTAGCATCTGGAAAGACATGACAGCCAGCATGAATATAACCCTAAAAGGTATTTCTTACAGCTCAAGGGTGACAATGTTTTGTAAAAACCCAGGCCCTGAACAATAATGGTGGGGAGTCTTTCAGCGGCGGCATTCATCTGTGAGCATTGATTTAGGAATATTTTGGAAAAAATCTGCTGGACCATTTGCAGGTCCTTTTTTCATTTGAGAGCAAAGAGAGATAATTGATTTAGTCGAGTCTGATCCCGTGCCCAGCTGCGCCTAATTCTTCCCATGAAATAGTCTGACTGAGGACAGCGCTCTACAGCCCCATTCCTGCAAGCACAGAGTGTGTGAGTTTGCAGGTGTGACCACTTCAACCCAAAGGTGTGGGTAGCTTGTTTGTACAGTAGTGCTATTGTAGTTTATGTTGTTCTTGTTTTGTGTGTGTGTGTGTGTGTGTGTGTGTGTGTGTGTGTGTGTGTGTGGCAGATGCAGTTGGGTCTCTCAGGTTCGGGGTCGGGTGGGGGGTCACGGCTGAACGCGTCCATCTGCTGCAGCTGGCCAGGAGGAGCACAGGGGAGAGAGAGATAGGGAGAGAGAGGGAGGGCGGTAGAGAGAGAGAGGGCGGTAGAGAGAGAGAGGGAGGTAGAGAGAGAGAGAGAGAGCTCTGATCAGGTTATTAACAGTGGGTGTTGGAGGAGGTTGGCTGCACACAACAGCTGGTGTCAAAGACTGGCCCAGTCTAGCAGAGATAATCAAATCTTTCTCTTCTCTCTCCATTTTACTCTCTCATTGATTCATTCACTCACACCCTAAGTGTCTCTTCCTCTAACTCCTCACTCATCCACCCCCCTTCCTCTATCTCTGGTTTTCTCTTCTGTCTCTTTTCTCTCAGTTGAATCTCATTCAATCTTTTCCATCGTTTGCATTATTTCTCTCATTTCTCTCAAAGAGAACTTGACTGAAGTAAACTTTGTGTACACCGGCAATTTGGTGCCTGAAATATATGTTGGACATATCATTTACGAGTTAGCATGTAAAATAAAGCAGTTTATGATGCCTGAAAAAAGTACATTCTGCACACCCCGGAACATAGAGAGCCTCAAGCCTCAAAAGGCTCTCAGCATTAGTTGTAAAACAGTGGGTGAGGAGGCCTGGTTAGTAAAAACAGCATTAAACAGCAATTAACTTGAATCAGACCAGAAACAGTGGACCTTTTTTATGTTGCACCATAACTTTTGTTCACATAAATATTTTAGTGATATCGACTTTAAAACATGTGTAATGTGTGATCAGTGGTGTCTGAGAACATCAGTAGTGGATCACTAAATGTAAAATGTGACTTTAGTTAGGGCTAATAAAATAAAATGAAGTGCACTACAAGCCACATGCACTTGACAGTTACTCCTTCATTACAGAAACTGTTTGAATTAAGACATTTACAAAAATTTCTCTCTATCTCTCTCTCTCTCTCTCTGTGTCTCTGTCTGTCTCTCTCTCTCTCTCTCTCTCTCTCTGTCTGTCCACCTCTATCTGTCTTTTTCTCTGTCTCTCTCTGTGTCTCTCTCTCTCTCTCTCTCTCTCTCTCTCTCTCTCTCTATATC
>JBBKCR010000002.1:4469218-4484079 GCA_037577295.1 Ladigesia roloffi | reverse complement strand
ATATGTATGAATTGTAGGTCTATTGATATATTTACACTTTTCACGTGGTGTAAATTAAAGCTGAGCACCAAAAACATATTATATTATACAATTTCTCGTTCTTCCATATTCCAACATGTTCAGTGACAATACTTGATTTGATAAGATCAAGTACATATCCATGCAGTCTCCATAGACAAACCATGGGAGTAAATTGAGTCATACTGATGCACCGAGGAGCACATTGACTTTTTAAATGTGTTTGTCATAGGACATCCTATTTGCCTCATGTCAGTTGCATTGAAATGTCTGTTCTAATTTTTGTTCAACCATTATATCGGATCTGTATCTGATATGTTCCAGTCTAGTGTTCTGCTGCATCCATAACCACAGTGTTCCAAACTGCCCCAGGAAGCAACATCAGCATAAGAGCTATGCTTCAGGAGGTCAATGAAATGGATTATTATTGTTCAAAAGCTGCATCCAAGCCTAAAATCACTATGCGCAAAGCCAACAATTGGCTGGAGCCCTGTAAAGCATACCATCAGTGGATTTTGGACTGAGGGTGCCAGCAGTAGAGTTTGGTGGAGGAGGGATAATTGGCTTTTGTTTATCTTTTCTAGCCCAGGTCATCTTAGTTCCAATGAAAGATAATGTTAGTGCAATCAGCATGCAAAGCTATTGTAGACAATTACATGCAAAAGCTTGTAGAAAGTCTATTCCAATTCCAGCATCATTTTGGTGGAACTTTAGTAGCCTTCTCTGCCCTAAACCCAAAAGAACATTTCTGGGATGAACTGGAGTGTCAATTGCAAGAGAGACATTTCTTTCAGTGCCATACCTCAAAAAATATTATTTAAAAATGTCTTAGTGTTCAATTCTTTTATATATGATGTTCATCACAGTTTAGGAGCCTTTGATGTAAGGAATCACAAACCTCTGATGTCTTTGTTCCCTCTGTCTTTTATACACCCTTCCACACATACACAAACAATATAGATATAGGGAGGTTGTCACATCCTAAAAGCCATCTGTGGCACTCTCCCGCCCAATAGGAAGTGGTTCTTGCTCATAATCTGTGATAGCATGTGGATGTCATTCACGAAGCAGCGGCAATGGGATTCGACACATCCTCTGACCTACAACGCTTTAATCAGATAAATCCACAGTGACTGGCATAGTTTTCCTCTGACGGTTTGACTTTCTATTGTCTCTACAAACAGCTCATCCGCACTAAGTTTTTGATTTGCTCTGAACACATTTTTATGGTAGATTTATTACATTGACGTCTACACAGCGAGTAGCAAAACAATGTTCATTTCTCTTGTAATTGAGCTCTAATAACATCCATGTTATACCTCTAAGGACTTCCTGGTCCTTTAAAGACAATGAATATTTGCCTGTGACACTGTGTTGTCTGTTTATAATTATCAGACCACAGAAAAGTGCGTGTAAGGAAGCTCAAGGGGCCCATGTGGCTGAGGGTTTTAAGGGGACACAATAAAAGGCATTATTGTTGCTGAGAGGAGGGTTTAGATGTCACACTGTGTGTAACAGAGAGCTGTGTGGCCGGCACTGTTACTGTTAAACCCTCCATCTGTTTATATCTGTGTGTGTGTCCTTACTTTGACTAGAAAACAGTGTGAATATGTTTGTCATTTCCACTCCTTTCCTATGGCTTTGATCACTGTTTATTGGGATATCTGGAGTCTAAGCCTTATTACAACTAGATTAAATGATAAATGATTAGGTCTGTGATGTTTTTGCAGGATTTTGCAGTGTACAAATGTTTTCAAGTCAGAGCCCCTGTCAGTCACTTGGGGTTCAGATGCTGTCTCAGGTCCTGTTCCAGTCCACATCACAACAATATCATGGAACCTAAAATAACAGGGCCCTGTTTTGTTCTTAATATTGAGTCTGTCCTTAGATTCTATTCTATACACTTCAATATCCTGGATTAAGTGCCTGGATTAAAACAGTACACACAATTTTTTAATTATGTAGTTAATCATTTTGTTATAGTGTTGCCTTTTGAACCGGTTATGGAAGTATAGTTCTCCTCATACAGACTGAATGCATTGTAGCGTAGACATACATACACTAGCCTGTTTTGTGATTGTGTCACAAAATGTGGGAAGAGTAACACTGTCATATTTAATTGAGGGAAAGTTCTTGATTAGTTCCAAACTGAAACTATGGAAGCCGGCAGCGATATGAGCTGACGCTTAATCTTTATGTGAAATTAAAACACATAATAAATATGCAGTTAATTAACAGCTGTACTTCTAGTATAATGTGATCTTTAATTTGGCTGCAATATAGTATATATGCATGTGCGTATGGGTAATATGGGACAAAATAGTGAATGTCACACAAAGTTTACTGTCCAAGGACTTGTTTTCTGCAGCTGCCCAACCTTGCCTGATTGTATAAGGGCTGATATTACTGGGTCTTTATTTAGTTTGTGTGACACTTGACAGTGTGGTCTGATGAATTTCATAACTGCATCAATGTTTAATTCAGTGATATATGTGAAAATCATATCCACTACATACAAGGTTTCCGAAGAAAATTGGCCAGAACTTGCTTTTGCCTCTGCCAAATTTATTTATTCTAAAAGTTCATCCTGCTTTTTATATCCCCTGGGCAAGCAACACACGGTTACCCAGGTGTCCACATGATGTAGGAAATTAATCAGCACAGGCCATCTTCATCCATTGCTCCATGGTCCAGTTCTGATTCTCACAGGCTGCTTGTAGGTTCTTTCAGCCCATAATGTTCAGTTCACTGGATATTCTTTCTTGAACTGCTTTTGGTGGGTACGAACCTCTGCATCTTAGGAACTTGACCTGCCATTGGAGATTCTCTGACTCTAGATATAGTCATCTAGATATTACAAAATGACACTTGTCAAAGTTGCCAAGTTCCTCCCTCTTGACCAGTTTTCCTGCTTCCAGCACACTTCACTTTACATGTCAGTGATTTTAATGTTATGGCTGATGGTTGTATGTTTAAATGGTTAGTTATTTTCATGTGTGGGAATATTTCCCCAATATTCCCTCAAAAACACCCCTTTATGATTCAGGAAGTGACGGTGCTTATTGCTTGAAGAATTACTTCCAACCCAGCCACCTGAGTCATGTGTTTTGGTTTTAGCAAGTTGTGTTTGACTTATTTTTATTAGGCCCGTGTATCAAACCCTGCCCCTTAGTTTGGTCTAACATCCAAGAATATTTCTGTCTCTATTACACATTCAGATGTAGGTGTCCTCTCCATGGTGGATGTCTTATCTTATTGTAATCCAGTGAAAATGTTCATCTACCCTCTTTTGAGCTCTGGCCCTTTTACCACACCAGGAGAAGATTGGGAGTGTTGCCATATGGGTGGAAACTACTACAGAATACTGGGGAAGCGCAGTATCTTCTTAATTGTTTGCTAATAGATAATAAACAGAGTTTAAAAAAGCAATACACAATGTTTCTGGTGGTCAGTATACATCATTTGCAGTCATTCATTTACACACTTACATTGCTATCTAGGCAAGCATCAAGTTCATTAAAACTTAAGGAGAATTCTGTGGTTTAACTAACAATCCGTAGAGGTTGTGAGAATTAGCTGTAATTGTTTTGGCTCTCACTGCACCATGGAGCAGGTGTCACACATGTCCACTGTATGGTGAAAGATTATTTAGTCTAAATTGTATTCTCCTTTCTCAGCATTGTACATCATTTGTACATGTGTGAATGCCCATCCCTCTGATGTATTTGGTGCATATGAGATGGGCAGAGAGTGAGTGGGGAGATTGACAGCTTTCTGGCGGCAGAGCAGGGGCAGCTGCCAGGGCACTGCTGCTGGGGTATTAGGGCCTGATGGCAGCACGATTAGGGGCCATTAGAGGTGAGAGCAAGGGGGCGGCAAGGGACGCAGGTGCACCAATGCCAGCTATTACCCAGAATTCAACGGGGTGGAGCACAAACACACACCTGTGGTCTCCCGTTGGCACGCTGTCTCATTACACCCCCCCTCATTGCTCTTCCTCACATTAATACACACACTGATAAACATGCTAATACCCAGAGCTCTCTCTCTCCAGCGTGTGTTTTTCATCCCATCTCCCACCTAATTTGCCTTTTCTCTCTGAATGTCTCTTTTCCCTCTTTCTCTGTGTCTTTCAGTCTACTGCGAGCAGAACTTCATGTACTGGAGGGATTCAGCGATTAAAGTGCCATTCAACATTGGGAAGGTTGAGTGAATGTTGAACTAAAATGTATGTTATCTTATCCTATAATGAGTGACTCATGGAAAGGGGTGTTTTAGGCATGAGATACTGAATGGATTTACAAATGAATGCAAAAAAGCTATTTATACGATATACATATAATGTGGTGAAATGCACATCATACCCCAGTTGTGGAATTGCCCATTTCAGCATATTTGACTGAATTACATTTGATACATTAATTCACAGCATTGTTGTTAAAGGCTGACCTCATACTGTTTGCCTACCCGTCAGCCAGCTGTACAAATATCACAAATAATGCTACTGACTGCCTGCACATGTCAAAATGAGGGATAAATGAGCAATGTGAATCCCTGTTCTGGTACAAGAACCAAAGAAAGTACACTCAATTAAGGCCCATGTATGAGTGAGAGGCAGAAAAGGAGGGAAACATGAGCTGTGGTGATGACCTCCCTGGGGACGCTGGGCTAAAGCAGGGCATCTGTCACTGGCCTGTATCAGAGTGTCGCACGGCGGTGTTAATGCACCAAACGACAACACTCACATGAGCACACACCCAATCAGCACTCATGAGCAAGCATTCAATTACCCCAACCGAGCATGAACATCAAAACTGTCTCCGTTTGATGGGCGCCCACAATTAGTGTGAAGGCAAAAGTAGAAATAGCTTTTGGCATACACAAGAAGACTCTTACTCCCCATTTCCCAGAGTGAAAGGACGAGGCAGAAGCATAACTTTGGTTTTGCTGGTTTCCCTCCTGAAATTCATCTTTTCTCATGCAAAGATGTGCAGAGTAGTGCATGACCCGTACCCCTCCCCCACTTCTTCAGGGGTCAGATATGAGGCGAAGAAATTATTTACCGTAAAAAAAACCCAAAATATAGCAACTGGGCGCACTGCGTTCGATTCGTCTGATTTAATCAGTATCAAGTGAGGACCATGATATTCAATATAAGAGGCCAAACAGCTGCTGCGATTAAAAATATATTACTCACTGCATTTCACTAAATCCCAGAATAACTAATCGCCTCTGGAACATGAAACATGCATGAGGGGAAATGTAATGATTTCATCCATCAAAAACGTGAACAAACACAGCGACTCGAACATCAGACATTCGCACACCACTTTTTTAGCTCGAGAAAAACATTATTCAGTGGCACTATTTATATCTTTTAGGTGGTGGAGGTGGACGCTCTTATGAAAATATGTATTCCTGCACAGCACATATACTGGATAAGTCCTACATAAAGGTACAACTACTTTGTATCTATGCTCATTATCCACTTTATCAGCTTCACTTATCATAAAGGCGCCCTTTGTACAACAACAGACTGTAGTCAGTCTTTTTCTTTGCTTCATTTATAAGCCTCCTTCACCTCATTCCTTAATGGTCAGGGACACTTCAGGACCATAAGTGAAAAGATTTTCTTACAGTACTGACACTGATATATACATAATTGTTTTTTACATCATGACAATTACTTACAATGTGATGTGAAATATCAGGTATTTTCTTTCTTTGAAAGACGTATGACTATAGAAAGTATCTTTAACATTTACATTACATGGAGCTTCTTTAAACTTCAAAATAATAACAACTTTATAGAATGGTCGATTGCAAGTTTCTTTAGAGACACATTCTGTAGCATTAATATGAAAACTAAAAAAAAAAAAAAGGAGCCTTAAAGGTCTTAGGGAAGGCAGAGTTGTTAGTTCATATAGCCTTTTGTAGAAGATCACAGAGGAATTCACACTGGACACCACTTAGATGCCTGTAGTCTCTCTCACACTCATGGGTCCCTCCCCCCTCCAGCCAGTGGGGCATAGTGACAGGTGTGTGGAGCAGGGGAGCCTGAGGGGGTCCCGCGGTGTCCCGCCACCCTGATGCCTTCTGCTGATGCCTTCTGACAGCCACGGACCGTTAGGAGGACAGAGCTGCAAAATTCATATGGGTCAGAACATGGTAGTCACTTTTAGAGAAATAGATTGCACCCATTAAAAAAAACATTCACAAACAGACACAAAACTTCACAAATCTGAGAAAACAGTACAGTGCAGGGGCTTACTCATTCTTGCTGGAAAAATCTAGCAATTATTTTAATGATGAATAAAGTAATCAGTTTGGGAAGAGGAGTTGTTCTGTAATCTTTAAATCCCAACAAAGCTCTAAAACATTCTTTGTGTCTCCATTATATGCATATATCTAATTTACTCATCAAATATCTACTCTAAAGTAAGTCAAATGCGAATAAGAGGATATTCAAACTGCTAAGCATGGCTTTATAATGACTTCTGGACACCATGTTTCACATTTAAATTCCAAACTATTCACCAAGCAGTTCACTGAGAACCAGTATTTGATATGCAGTAGTTGTGAAAGCCCTTATGTGAGTTAGTATTATTTCATGCAGTAATTTTATCTACTGTAATAGTGAGCTGTTATTTTGAGCTTTGAATGTTAGTGTTTGCCAAGGCCAAATATGTCTCTTCCTCTTTGGTATCCAAAAAGGTAATAATTGCCAACATACAGCAGGCACTGGAGACAAACTTTTCCCACATCTCTTACCCCAGCACAGCACCCCATAACTTCACCCCATGTAGTTGAAGTTTTTACAAAAACACTAACACAAAGCAGGAACAAAATTAATGGAACAGTTTGTAAAAAAACAAAAATATTCTACTTAAAACAGAGGTCATCAAAATTGCAATTATCATCTATTAAATAACACTTGTGATAACCAGTAACAGCCTAGCTTTACTAATAGTGAAAATGTAAACATTGCAGTATTTGAATCTAGGGTATGACGTGGTGTCATATAAGCAGTGAGTGATTCTGGCTAATAGCTTTAGTATAAGGTTCAGTATTTGGAACCAGGTTGTAGGAATGCATACATAGAGAGTTCTAAAACTAGTCATGTGTAACTCAGATATGTGTATAACTGAGAATATGTGTTATATTGCAATGAATGTGTCTGTATCATGTTCAATTTGCCTGTATTTACAGGGCATTGGCCTTTGTGTGTTGTTGCTTACTGCCTGTGATGTTGCAAATCTGCCAGGGTGGCACAGTTTTGTTTTGCCTGCAGCTCAATTGCAAACCTCAGCCCTGGATGAGGCAACACAGGGTCATTAGGGTTGTTGTATTATTCTCAGCAAATATGAATCACTCTTAATTGCTACTTTTTTACACAAACACACACACAAACACACACATACACACAAATACACACACTCACACAAACACAAACCTACATATAAGTAAACACACAATACGCATACACATACACACGTGTGTACCCACACACATGCACACTATATGTGAGTGTGTGTGTGTGTGTGTGTGTGTGTGTGTGTGTACATGTGTGTGTAGTAACATCACGTGTAATTCTAGGCTCCTATGGTTTAAAGCCAGTTTCCTCTGGCACAACAGCATGGTTCTTTGAGTTGTTCTATTATTCTCTACAAATATCAATCACTCTTAATTTCCCCTCCAACATGCAGTGACACAGTTTCCATGAATGATTGACCTTCTCAGACGTGACAGTGGCTCTCCTTTGGCATTAATCGCACTGCTGGACGTGACTATAAGGACTGTAGTGCCATCACTTATTGGCTCCTCACTGTTTACCTTATTAAAAACTCACAGGTCGCTGTCACTCTCTCACCCATCAGATCCTGTCTTTCTCAGGCTGATATTAAACCGAAAGCTGCCAAAGTAAAGAAAAGGCATTTAAAGATTCACCCTTTAAGAAAACACCGCTTATGTAAATAAATCACTAAAATATATTTACAATTAAACCAGCTGTCGGGAGTCTCGTGTCCTGGATGCTGCGGAGCACATTCTTGCGTGTCATACATCAGGCCTCTGTGGCCGACCCTGGGAGTTGCCTTTACACTGCGTTCGTGCTTCCGCAACATACCATTCAAACCCTCATTACACCACACGCACACATAAGAACACACAGGCTCACGCCCTCTGCACACCCACGCTGTCACTCTCTAATGCGGCTGTACACGCGGTATTCAATATTCATCAGCAAGCTGTCACATAATTGGCCTCTTCCGCCAAGACGATCTTTCTGCATTGGTTAACAGCTGACAGTGCAGAGCAGCCCCAAGAACCCTCAACAGCTCCAGCCACCCTAACCCAGCTAACCAAGCCACTGTGGAATGGAGGTTTTGGGGGTTTTCGGGTCGTCTGTCTATGTTTAGCCCTCTTGAACATCGCCTGCAAAAGCCACGTACTGCGGACAGTCATGGCCAGAGTTGCCGTGGGCCGCAGTGATTGTTGGTCACTAGCGACCATGCAAAAATAGAGAATAATGATGGCCTTGGAGCTCATTGTGCCTTTTCATGGTATTAAAGGCTTGTGTTGCAGTGCAGGGCAAGAGACAGAGCACTCGTAAACTTTTTTTTTTTTTTTGAAGTGACCAGGAATAGACCCAGCTCTTCTGGTCAATAACACTCGCCCTGTTTCTGAAATGGGGCTTTTAACACAAACTGGGTGTGAATTTAATCTCTTTTGGGTTTAAACTGTGTGAATTTAAGTTAACGAACAATCCAAGCTCCATCCTGCACTGTCAGTCTCACAAACTTCTGGCTACTGTCAGAGAGTCTGGATACTTTCTCTGCTCAGTATTGCCTAAAGAATAAAGTGCCCTTTGACTGCCCTTCACATCCAGAAATCACAGACCGTTGTCTTAGTGTGAGGTGGCGTGGTGGGCATAGCCCTCAAGTGGCCTTGTTTAGTCATTTGCTATTGTGCAGTCTCATGGCCTGTCTCAGGTAAAGGGATAGTTCACCCCAAAAATTAAAATTTGATGTTTATTTGCTTACCACCAGGGCATCCAAGTCGAAGGTGACTTTGTTTCCTCAGCAGAACACAAACGCAGATTTTTAACTTTAGCCGTAGAAGTCTGGTAGTCATTTAATGGAAGTGGAGGGACATCAAACCTTTCAAAGTAAAGAAAACATGCACAGACAAATCCAAATTACACCCTGTGGCTCGTGACGATACATTGATGTATCAATGATTGTTTCGTGCTAGTGCTCAGCATGAGTTGCATTCCCTGTGTAAGTGCTTTGGCGTAGAATACGTAAACGCCGGAAGTGATCTGTTGCGTGTATACGACACCCGTTGTTTACACAGAGCACAGAGATTGTGGGTATAGCGGCTATTCAAAATGGTAAAAATGATATAAATACTGTTCAGTTTCTCACAAAAAACGATCGTATCGTGTCTTTAGACATCAATGTATCGTCAAGAGCCACAGGGTGTAATTTGGTTTTGTCTGTGCATGTTTTTTTTTACTTTGAAAGGTTTGACGCCCATCCACTTCCATTAAATGACTACCACACTGCCACGGTTAAAGTTAAAAATCTTTGTTTGTGTTCTGATGAGGAAACAAAGTCACATATATCTTGGATGCACCGGGGTTAAGCAAATAAACATCAAATTTTCATTTTTGGGTGAACTACCCCTTTAAAGCTCACAAATTATTACACTCCTGAAAATGTTTTGTTTCACAAACTGCTGTTGTGGTGCAGTGTCATAACTACTATTGTCTGCATTACTCTAGATTGCATCTTCTTGTTTTATTGGACAATGCCACCCTCTCAATTAAACTCATCTTAAACTTATTTTATCAAGCAGCAGCTAAACAGTCCTCATACACAAAAAGAAAACCAATCCCTGATGGAGAACTGTAATAGTAAAAATGGTGGGAAGAATTTTATAAAAGTTTAAATAGCACTGCACTGTCTGTATTTGTCATTAAAATGCTTATCAGAGGGGGAAAAGGCAAAGAGCAAGGCATTAAAATAAACTTAAATACATTCATCAGTCATTGAGTTCAGTCCTAAACATCTTAAGCTCATGATTTAGGTTCCAGGATTTTCATTGGTGCTACAACAATAGATGTGGTTTGCTTTCTGGTAATTTACTCGCATCTACACATTTCAAAAAGTACTTCCCGTCTTGGCCAACGTTATACATTAAACACTTAATGCATCTAAGGTGGCAGAGCGTTTCAACCTAAGTGTGAAACACCAGTAAAGAGTCGGATCCATAAATAGCCCGTATTCACCTCAGTAGTCTTTTTCATGATATCTCCATCCTCTCCCTCTCCCCCTTTTTTCATTCTGTCTTTCTAACAGAGATTAATGTGTGACTGATGGTGCTGCCCAGTCAGTGTCTGCTTTAAATGTCACTGCTCTCTGACCCTGTAGTCGTTTGTGGCTGAGTGTCAGTCATTATGACAGCCAGTGCTGTCAATATTAGCATTCTCCACTCAAGGAAGGTGGACAGGTCGGTCATGCCAGAGATTTAAACATATTCTAAGACAAACCCTTATGAAGAAGAGAAGACTTTTTCAAACCAGATATTTATATTTTTTATCACCCACTTAACAAAAGAACCACTTTTTATTTAGAGCCAGTCTTATTAATCAGTTAGTAATCTCAGACTTGTTATTGAATAACTGCTAGAGATTACTCAGTAACTGCTATGACACTAATATCTGCATTGTTTGGTTGTGACTGTGAGGAGGTTTCGGACCTCCTGCAGACACCTTAGAATATTCAGAGGTAACAGTATGTACTGTATTTCGATTTTAATAATGTTCTTCAGTATAATTTTCTGCATCAAACACCCACAATAAAATTCATGTGACTCTGTGTGTGTTTTCTTGTTGTCTTTACATAACCGTGTGTGGGCGGCTGGGTTATATTAGCTCACCTGTATGGCTCAATACGTCCCATCCCCTCCGTCATGCTCAATTAGCCTCCAGTGAGCACGTGCGGAGCTGCCTCTTCTCCTGGCTGCGATTGGCTGATGGATGTGGTGATAGCATTGAGCTGCTGTCTCCTCCACAGCCCCAACATGCAACGCTCTGTCTGCAGATTGCTGGGTCGATAGCATTCACAGCTACACCGGCCGCCTTTCATCTGCTGCACATCTCTCGGCCCCTCGCCAGCCATGGGCAAGAGCGAGCATGCAGTGGACCCTGCCACCCACTGCCAAGGCATCACCCGACAGGCAAAAGCCTGGCAGTCCCAGACTGGCATCCACTGGGTGACTCAGTGTAAAGACATTTCAGTGCCCATATTAGTAAATTAGCTTAAATGTTGTTGATTTGTAGTTTGAGTTACAACCATAACTAGTGTAATTGATATCCCTGAAAATTGAGTTCAAACTAGATTATTAACATTTTTTTAATAATCAAACATTCAAAATATTCCACTACATCCCATACAATATAATTTTGATAAATGTAGTTTGGCTTGGGCGTTCAGTTCTAGGAAAACATCTCTTTATAAAACAGCCACTGAAAAGTAGTTTTCACTGGTCACTTTTAGTGTCATTGGACATGTGTAAAACTGCATAGTTTTTATTTGGAAGGATAATACACTAAAGACACATATTCTGAGGGCCCTTTAGGTGCAGCCTCAGTAACAGATCTTATTCAATTTCCCATCATTTCCCCCTATTCCCAGCCGTCTCTACTGTGTTTGTTTCAAGTGCTTTGTCCCTTGTCCGGTGTCTTAAGGGTATAATTTATCTGCCACACAGCTGACACTGTTGTGACTCTGATTTTCTCTTTAATATTTGGAATTCACAAGATCGCAATTTGCATTTTTGAATCAAACCCATTTTCTTCTTGCTGTTTGTATTAAAATCCTCACTAAATTACAGTCCATCCTACTTTGAATTTATAAATGGCCTTAAATGTGATATATGGGTCTTAATGGAACCTTTGGATTGTGTGTTCATTTGTGTGTGTTAATGATGAATCAGTTTCCACACTTGAAAAGCAGTGGTCCAGAAAAAGGCTTTGGACTGTTGACCTTCTCCCTAATAGATGACCACTGAAATAGTGACTGTTCACCCAAACGCGCATCATTATCTGTGAATGAATCATTGGTTAATTTATTCAGAGCACCTTCTCTGGGGAAGAGGTAAGCTTATGACACTTTTGTTCTTTGGGAACTTGCCACGTAATCCAAGGTCACCAAGGCTGAAATCTTGTATTTGAATGGACATAATTTTAATAAATTGAAAGTGCGGGTTGGTTTAGTGTTCTCTTTGCAGTAGCTTCTGGTCCCCATCAGATGTCCTCCTGCCTATGAATCTTCCTCTTGTTCTTCTATCTGATTATTCCTTATCGAGCACATCAGTAGGCTACTTATCAGGCTGTGGATGGTTCCTTAGCCCCGTGGGATGCCCACCCTCCCGGGCCGAGTCCTCTCTCCTTTCCCTCCCCAGAGCCCCCCTCTCCCTGTCCAAATCTGTAATTGTGGTCTAATGGCTGCGTTTGAAGCTGATCTGGTGCATAAACAGGCGGAGGAAGTCTTTAGGCCCATAATCACTCGATCCCTCCCTCTCTCCTTCTCTGTCTCTGTCTCTCTCCCCCTCTCACTCACACTCCCTCCCTCCCCTCCCTTTTCCAGTTCGGCCCGATCAGGCCCCTGCCTTCCAGACAACTGCAAACAATTAGGCAAATTAGTGGCTCCACCATCACCATCAAGAGGCCTGCTTGTTTATAATTTAATCGAAGCGAATGTCAAAACAGTCAAGGCTTGAGAGAAACAAGATGCGTCCGTGAGATGAAATTTAAACTGCCAGCCAGTCCAAAATATTAAGAGAGTTTGTTTAATAGCATGCAACCAACTGGGAAGGGGGGAGCAAAGAGAGAGAATGATGGGGGGGAGGGTGTAGGGGTGAGGGAGGTTGTGGAGGAAAAGAAAACATTCAGCGTCTTAACGTTTGTATATAGATATGGTTAACTCATTTACTCTCTTTTCTCAGTCATTTTTCTCTCTCTTATATCTGACACTGTCCCGTGATGGCACATGTAGCTCTCCTCGTCCTTCTGACAATCTACTTTTTGGGTTTTAGATTGCTGCAGATTTGCATATATATAATAAACACACACTACTTGGAAAAAAAATGTGTGCAGCACTGATGTGGTTACTCTCACAGCAGCTGTAAATAAACAAGAGTGACCTGATGGAAATGTAAAAGGAACTCAGCTCTAGGAGCCATTCGTTAGAGTGATGAATTAACAGCAAAACCACTTCCAGCACAGTGCTGGCATAGAACTATATTCTCAGCCTCCACACCATCCAAAAGCTAATGTCGTATATACATTACAGTTTATGAAGCTCACTTCCCTTACAGACACATCATATAGGTGCACAACCAAAGAATAAACTAGTCAGCTCCTGGCCAGGAGAAAATTGCTGAAAGTATATGATTTGTGTGTGTGTGTGCAGATCAGAAACTGCTGGGGATTTTTCACACACTGCTAAGTGGAAAGCAGTCCACTGTCTTTAGCCACTGCACCCATTCACAGTAGACTTCACAGTGGAGTAATGGAGAGTTCATAATTTTCACTAATAGCACATTATGAAAACACCCACTCACAAACAGATACATCATAAGTGTGGGAGTACAAATAGGAGCAGTATACACAAATATAAAAAACATCTTTCATCATTTTTATACTCTGAACAACTTTAAATATCCTATCAATATGCATTTTGGCACAAAAATACTTTTAAGAATTCTCTAGCTCTATGTAACATTTGCAAAACATATTTGCAGGTACGAACAACAAATTTGGACTACAAAGCAGTAAGAAAGAATGAAAGTATGAAAGAAAGAAAGAAAATGAGAAAGATATTTCCATTTACTGTAGATGAAGGAACAATTACTTGAAGAATGAAATACCTTTTATTTATGGAGTGTTGTTGGGATGCAACTGAGCAGGATATGGATGAGGAGGGCAGTGTGTAATAGGTAGATGGATGGACACGGGGCAGATGAGTTGAGAGGTTGGCTCCAGCACTAACGGCCCAGACAGACGCACAGGCTCTACCTATCAGCCGCCAGTCTGCACAGGGCCCGCCACTATCAGTCCTCTAATTGGATCAGCGGCACGAATGTGATTACCGTCGGCGTATTTATTTACATAATAATTATTACTGCCAGTCCCGTGGTGCCAGAGGAGAGGGTGTGTGTGTGGAGGGGGGTCTAAAGAGACGGTCAAACCATCCATGCCTATGTGTGTTAGTAGTTGCTGGGACGTGCCTCTCCCCCCAGCACAGAGCTGATCTGATGGTATTATTCTATTAGTGCTGCAGTGTGAAGTTTGAAATGAGCTCTGATTGAATTAGTTAACGGCGAGGACTAGATAGTGCGGAATGAGGTTAGCGCTCGCGCGTGCAGGCAGGCCACCCCAACTCAGGCAGGCGTAATTAGCCTTCTGTCCAGGGAGCAGCGGCTGGACAGGTGCCAGCATCCACCAATAACTCATCCTAATACTCACACAGGCGCCCATACACATAACCACATTCAGCACTTTGTTTCAATGAGTGAAGTTTCTGCTCAATCTGAAAGAGTGCCGAGATGCTCTGAGGCTGTGGAGGGTGATGCCGTTGTTTCCTTCATTCATCCGTTATGTCTTGTTTCATCATGCTTTTTCTTTAGATCAAGTAAAGTGAATGTGCATTTCCCTAAATAGCTCCTTCATAGATTGCCTTACCTCGCTCTCTCTATCTTTCTCTCTCTCTCTCTCTCTCTCTCTCTCTCTCTCTCTCTCTCTCTCTCTCTCTCTCTCTCTCTTTGTCTCTCTCTCT
>JBBKCR010000002.1:4401880-4416546 GCA_037577295.1 Ladigesia roloffi | reverse complement strand
ACCTTCGACTTAGATGCCCTGGGGGTAAGCAAATAAACATCAGATTTTCATTTTGGGGTGAACTATCCCTTTAAGCATGGGTGAATTTACGTTAAGGCAAATACTACCAGGCAGGTACTGAATTATTTTGACCAAAATCCATTGGTAGTTTCTGGATCCCATGGATTAGATTCATCAGAACACCCATGGACCTTTCATCTGGAATGCCTGTGACTGGGCAGGGTACCCAATCCTCAAATGCAATTTTACATTCGGCTCATTTGCTTATTTCAGTCTTGCGAATTCATACTGCTGGCAAGGGCAATTCTGCAGTAATGAATAATATCTTTGAACAGCATCACTTCAGACACTGGCAGACCAGACCAAAGGAAACAGTTTGCACTTTTGGGACATCATGCTGATAATTAAGAACCATAGATAAACAGAACAGGCTTCGGCCAAGATCTCCTCACTGATCAGGGTGAGTGTGTGTTATTTACCGTGTCATAGGCATTCAGAAGTTTGCGAGTGGTGTCGTTGAGACTGCCCAGAGGCTCCAGGCAGGGGTAGCCGTCTTTCAGGATAAGAGTGGCCCCCGGAGGCCCGTCAGGACCCTGGAGTCTGGTAGCCAGGCTTTGGATGCACTGCTTGAGTTTGGCCACTGAGGGGAGCCCACATTGCTCTTTGAAAGCGACGGTAGCGCTCTGCAGTAACACAAAGTAAACAGAAGCAAAGCGCAGATGTGTTACAATTCAGCAGCGTAGAGGTGTGATGATCCCACCACAAACCCACACTCAGTCACACAGACGGCTGATGACCAAGGAGGCTTAAGTAAGCAACACTTCTTGCTGTCAGCCTCCCACAAATACAGAAAACCCCCAAAAACTACTTTAATTATGAAAAACAACAGATTAAAGAATGGGGTTGTCATGTGTAATCATGTTTTCATTTTTTACTGACGGAGGTTTCAGTTTTTGGCATCAATTATCCTGACTACACCTGCAGATTTTAATCTGGTGTGACAAACAAAGAGAGCTACCTTGACAGAAATGTACACCTACTACTGTTATTACCATAACCGACCCGAGGGTCTGTTCTTGCATGTGTGTGTGTGTGTGTGTGTGTGTGTGTGTGTGTGTGTGTGTGTGTGTGTGTGTTTGAGATAAGCAGGTCTGTGGAGTTGGAGGTATTTATAGATACGGAGCTATCCGCCTCCCTCTCGTGCGATTTACCTGCCCTAGCTGCACACTCAGGTGGCATCAGATCCCACACATACTCCAGTGCATGCATGAACACACACACTTACACACACACACACACACATACATTTCTCCTATTTCAAATACTTGGTACATAAACGACTGAGCACAAATGGCAGGAGCTTAAATACCACTTGGACAAGATTAGTTTTCTAAAGAAAGGCCACATGGGATAGGAAATCTATCGTTTATTAAGCACTGATTTCATCTTTCCCAAGCTTCTTACTTTTCTGTTATATGTGAATGCACTTTGTCATCCAGACTGTCATTAGCTTGGAGTTTTTAACAATTAACGTCAGTCGATCTACTAATACATATGTGTACTACACAAGAATGTATTTTTTTGCACGCCTTGATACTTTTCCACACTTCTTGTTTTATTTTTCTTGTTTTTTACCAACTGTCCAAACCCCACAGGGATTGACCAGTCAGTATAACATGAGTTTATTTCTACAGTTTGTTTTAGAGAAAGCCTGTGACATGGACCGGTATTATGGATTGAACAACAGAAAAATTTACATTACAAAATCCCCAGAGGCTTATTATGGATTTGTTTAAATAACTGAGTAAAAATTATGAAGTATATTGTTATTCTTTGCTTTGCTTGTTCAATATGGTAATTCTAAGGGTTCGGCTACGTGAGGTCATGTCCCTTGAATATAAAAGTGAATTTGAGAAGGGTTTAGTTGCTTTTTCAGCCCCATGTTAAAGGGTTAAAAACATTTCCTAACCCCCTTCTACACATGCTGACACTTACCAGTGCGTCTTCTCTCAGGTCAGTGGCCTCTTTCAGTGGAGCGCTGGCCGCACGGAAGGTGTCATCCAGCACTTTAATGCCGGTGTTTCGGAGGGTGACGTACTCTCGGCCACGCCGCGCTCCTCTCCTCACAGACAAGCCTCTTCTCTGGGCCTTACCCCCGCCGCGCCTGTTTGTGACCGCCACGTGCACAAACAAGCTGGCATGGGCCAGGGGTTCTCCGGTCAGGCCCAGCAGAGGAACGTTCCGGTAGCCAGGCTGAAGGCACTCAAAGGCGACGCTGTACTGGCCAATAAAGTCATCCCCAATGTAATCATCATCCAGAACTACAAAACGTAGCAGAGCGAGCTCTGGCATGTTCACCTGTGAGGGGAAAATTTAAAGCACACACACACACACACACACACACAAATAAGTAAAGCAAATCAAACAGCTGGAGCCCTCAATGTGCATTCGGTTTTGTAACTATACATAAAGGATGCGTTCGTGTTGCTGATTCGCAGGGGTTTCAGGGGTTGATTTACTAATAGGAATTTTTATTTGTATGTCATTGAAAACATTTTTATAAGAGCAAGTAATTCTGCACACACTTATCTAAATATAATTCCAGAATAAGCCTTACCCACATGAAGAGATAAAGAGAAAGTCTACTGATCGGTCCAATATTTGCACTAAACAGTTCACGTTTATCCAAAAGCATTCACACCATTTGCATTTCAATAGAAGGTACATATACGACATGTTGACAATATCAGCTCCTCTAAAACAGGGCTGAGACAATTATTATACATTACTGTCATCATTTTCAAAATGGATAGAGAGCGTTGACCTGATGAGAGCAACCTAAAGGATGTATGTGAGAACACTGTGAAAGAAGAGTGAACTTTAAATAATTACACCCAAGTGTAGCCTATGTATTCTATGTAGCCAAACATAATTGTATTAGTAATAAAGTAAAAAAGCATATTTACATAAGCTGTAATACTGTTTTCAAGCTGTAACAGTGAATACAGTGATCAACTTCATCATGGGAGACTGAACTGAATTACTATGGTTAAAATCCCAAACAAAAGTGAAGTCTTCACAAATAAAACACAACAAAAGATAAATTATAACTTTATATAGAAACACAAACATAAACTCAAAATGAAACAATGTTGATTCTGAAGTAACAAAATGGTTAGAAAAAGGAGTTACATAAACCCTAAACATAAATGCTCTGTACACAATTCACACTAAAAGTGATTTGTATATGTTCACCAATTAAAAGTATTCAACAACAATATATAATACTGAACACTGTGTAGCTTCATCAATAGTTGCTCTCATAGACAGAATCACAATGACTATTCAATTGCTACAGAGACAGAATAAGCCGAAAGCCAAAGCTCACATAGAGATGACCATACACCAACTATGGACCCGCACCACCCCCACCCAACCCACTGCCCCTGCAACTCCAAACACACACGGTTTTAGATAAAAGAACCTGTTGATTTAAACACCTTTAAATCAATTGCCTCTTTCACATGCAAGCTTACATGGATGGAACACACTCTCACTCATAGAGACCTTGAGAAGTAAGTAAACGGGGTGTTTACATATACTTTTTTCCTATTGCGCAGAGAGTGACGCGGCACTTAAGAACACACAACAAAGATAAAATACAAACACACAACAAAGATAAAAGGTATGAGCTGAACAGCTAAGGACCAAACACAGAGTAAATTACCCAACACATAAAAGTGGAGTAGAAAACAAACAAAAGCCGTCTAATACAAACATAAATGAATGGATATTAGATACCAGACTAAACACTTTCTTTTCCACTCACACAAACACACACAGAAATGAGGACACACACAGATGCTGAAAGATCGATATCATTAGAGTTTAGGTCCTCTCTATGATGAATGTGCTTAGTGAAAAAGGCCACAGCAATAGAAAGAGGCAGCGATCATCTATCATACTACACTAGGCCATGCACTTGCTGCTCCATCTGTGAGTGCAAGCATGTGTGTGTGTGTGTATCTACTACAGTTTAAAGTCTGTCAGGCGTACCCTCTCTATCTTGTGACTTATAATTGTGAGGCAATAGCAACCCGTCAAAAGGCCACAGCTCCATTAAGAAGTTGTATTTTCTCCCCAGTGAGTAAAACATCCTTGTATGGCCAATGTAGAGGTCAGAAAATGTCATATTTCACTCAGATGCACATGGAAAAAATTATTCTGTCCATCTGAAAATGATCAAGACTAGATCAGTGTGTGTGTGTGTGAGTGTGTGTGTGTGTGTGTGTGTGTGTGTGTGTGTGTGTGTGTGTGTGTGTGTAAGCATCCTAAGCCAGATCAGACAGGTAAAGCTGGCCCCTCCAAATCATCAGCAGGGAGAGGTTGGCCTCATCTGTATCTCTTAATTATGGCGGGCTAAGTTTGGAAAGCTAGCATAATTAGGTCTCACTAAAAAGAAAGGTCAGATGTGTTGAAAAAGGGTACGGGAAATTGGCGCCCCATGAGAGGAGCGGGTCAGTGAGGGATCTAGGTGCCAGGCTTGAACTATGATCTGGGGTGTGGTGTGAGCAGTAGCAGGCCATTAAGTTTTGATGGCACTGCTTCCTAATTACAGATCTGGGCAGAGCTGCCTTCAGTTGCACCCACACCTGCGTCACCATGCTGAATCCTTAATGACAGGTTTGGTCCCATAACCTGGTTGTGGATTTACAACACAGCGTTGCAGTAACCTCAATTACAGGCCTCTGATGTCAGAGATGTAGAAGATAATAAAAAGAGGGCAAAAACTCATCAGCATTACAAGTGATGTCCTGTTATAATCAAACAACGCATATAACTTTTGCGTGAAACATCTGCCGAACCTAGAATCATCCATTAGACTGCGGGACAGTGAAGCATCTTCACTTCAGAAAATATATTTTCACAGTCAGGTGACAGCATGCTTTACATTACTCCATTCAGCATTCAGCACTTGGCACTGTACATAATTATTTTAGGCTTTATGCTCCGCATCCCTGCTCTGTGCGTCTGCATGGTCTGCCATTTTGTAGCTCCTGTTAATCCTGGACACTTCCATCATATACCAAAAGAACCTACAGCTGACTGGTGTAGATCTAGCAGGAAGACATTTATTGAATGCAAATGTTGGTATTCCAACTTTTCATGTTCCTCACTACTATTTTTTTATGTATGTTTAGCTGCTGGCCCAGTGGTTAGGAATTTGGCCCTGCAATCAGAAGGTTGTGGGTTTGAATCCCCTGAGTAACCCTTGAGCCAGGTATCCACACACCGTTCTCCCTGGTTTGTGGCAGCACAGTGCTCAGACATGACTGTAAACGGCCACTTTACTTTACGTTTGATTTTAAACATCTGTCAGCAAAAGGTGCAGCTAAAACACAATAAGTCACAAATTAGGATGGCTGTCCACATACTTGTGTTTTTAAAAACCTTTCAACAAAGATTTGGACAATAATACAAAGGAAAAAAAAATCAACGGATCAAATCATTGTGTTCATAAAAGTATATATAAAGGACAAATCCCTTGATAGTGTCTTAGCCTAAAGTGCTGGAATGGAAATCAAGCTATGGTTTTAAGTATTGCGTACATAAATAAAAGGTTGGAATTGCTCCTAGTGTTGGCGATAGCAATGAGAAATGTTTACTGTCTCTAAAAGCTACCTCATGAAAAGCTTTTGTAAAAGTTTTGCGATAAGGATTTTTAAAGCTAAAAAGAACTTTTAAAATTAGTACACCACAATGAAATCCATGCAGTTTGTTTAAATGCAATGAAAAATGGAATGTACTTCTACTTTATCAATATCTAAGTAAATTTCCTCAATCCCAATGATTATGTTTGAACATCTTGGGAACTTCCATTCTAACATTTGCTCAGTCTCATAATTATTTATCTTTAAATGTAACTTTCTTTTTTATTTATATAAGTACAGTGAAGATTGATAGTCTACCTTTAGTTATAAATGAGCATTTGGCAGGGGTACGAGGAGACGGGTGACTCCAGGCATCCTCTCCACAGACATTTGGCCACAGCTTTAGAGCCACAGTTAGTGTCTGTGTAGTGTCAGGACTCAGAGCTGCTCTGGCCCTCGGCCATTCCGTGGCCCTCACTCAGATCTGCTTTAATTGTTTATGCCAAGAACTGTCCGAGCAATAATATTTTTGTTATTGTCACACTTCAACGTGACACCATCTCAACTTTCAACGATAGTTCCAGCAACATTCATCAAAACATTTTTAAAGCCAAGGCTATGGAGTTTGTGCTCAGGCATGTGGTGTCTTGTTATAATGGAGCATTGTGTATAACTGATTGGTAAACCTTTCAAGTGTGTGTGAGTCTATTCAAAGACACTGTTGAGAGCAGCAAAGGCTAAATTAATAATGTATAAGGTGGCGTGTGCATGTGTGTATTGTAACATGGCTCAGCTGACGTACTGAGGTTCACAGATTAAGAAACATGAGCGTGTAGAGGGAGTGATACTGACTGTGACTCTGTAGAACTTTGCACATTTATTGGCTCAGCTTACGGGAGTAAGACCTGCCAAAACCCATCAGCCTGCCTTTGCCTTTCAAATGGCATTATGAGAGGAATAATTTACAGCTTTCCCCATCACTGAAACCTACATTCAAGATCAACTGAACTCACACAATATAAAGATATTAATTGTGATTAACCATATCACAGTTATCGTCCATAATTTTAGACCACTGGTCATTGTGTGTTTCATTGTCTGGTGAACTAGATTAATTAGTCCTCAGTAGTTTGAGTTAGAGCAGTGTGTGAGATGTTGAATGAAAAGGATTTGTACTCATTGTTTTTATCGTATGTTTTAACCATTTTTTGCCTGTTCCAACAAACGTCAGGCAATTTAAATACAGTGTTGCAAATGTATTGTAATTTTTTTGATCAACTCTTAAAATAATTCAAATGAAAATGAGTATTTAAAGCCTTCATTAATCAACATGGAAATGATCTCCGCTGGTGTGTTCTGTCTCCTAATAATTACAAGCCTGCCTGATTCCTAATCCCTTTTGAAAATCAAACAGCTTGACTGCAAAATCACTCTTGCCAGGGTGGGCTTTAAATAAGCAATTTAGAAGTATAATATGTAGCATGCAATGCACAAAACCATCTCTCTCACCTGAAACTCAAAGGTCTCATCAAAAAGTGGGTTGTCCTGGTTCTGGGCAGCAGTGCGGGTTCTCTGCTCAGCACAGTCTGCTGGCACGCCGTGCAATTCCAGCACCACATAAGGGTCTATGACCTCACCCTTGGCCCCGGATCCCTGCGGTTTGGGCAGGCTGTGGGCGCTAATGACCTTCACCCTGAGAGTCTGCGGAGGCACCCCAGGCACGCAGCCCTGCGACTGGGCACTGAAGTAGGAGACCTCGTCTCTCATGACGCCCGGTCTGAGCACATAGCCGCATCCACCATTCTGTGCAAAGCGGCCTCGGCTGAGGTCCAGCATGGCACCCGGTGTCTGTTGGTTGAGTGCCACCAACTGCACACCTCCTTTCCAGTAGCCTTGCGGGTTTGGGTTGCTGGAATCCAACCGGACAGAGCTAGGCCGGACTCTCGTCAGAGAGCGTTTGGTGAAGCTCACCAGTTCCTCAGGGCTCTCGCTGGCTAGCCGTCCTGCCTCACCTTCACCCAGAGAGCATAGTGTCCAGTAAGGGGGATCTGGGTAAACTGGGGTATTGGGGGTGGAAGGGGTAGAGGGTGGAGATTGCTGCTGGGACTGTTGGGCACTGGTCCGGTGGGCGTAGAAATGACGACTACCTGTGCGAGCCACTGCAATTAAATCAGACAATTCTCGGCGCAAGCAAAGTCTCCTTGGCTGAGGGGGTGGAGGGACAACCAAAACAACCCCAAGCTCCTCCTCTCCAGGAATGGTCATCCGACGACCAGCCAGAGGGCCTCCACCTCCAATCTCCTCGTCTTCCTCCGAAACTTCTCCTTCGGAGCTCTCCTCTTCCGGAGGCAGCTTCTTGCCCACTAGAAGCACTCTTCCTTTCAGCTGCTCAGGAGTTGGTAATGTGGTGGCACGACCACCCAGACTGACGGGAAGGGCTTCAGGTTTGTACAACTTTGCCCCAAACACTTTTTTGAGATGCTGTGCCAGGGTTCGCTGCTGGTCGGGGGAGCACCGCTGACACAAGTAAAGAAGCAAGGGATACTGGGATGTGAGGAAGGCATACTTGTTGACCACTTCCAGGGCACTGCGCAGAGTGACAGGGCTGTGGTGGTGATGGTGATGATGGTGGTGGTGGTGGTGATGATGGTGTTTACCCTCTGGTCCATGGTCAACCCCCAGAAGGGGTTCCCCATCAGGGCCATCTGTCACCCCAAGCTCCAAACACCGGCACCCGGACTGTAGGGCTCGTATGAGCCCTCCAAGATCAGCTCTGCCGTGCACCTGATCATCCAGCAGGTAGGAGCGGTAGGAGGCATTGATGTAGTAGTGGCACAGAGGCAAGGTCATATCTTGACATACAAACTGATGCTCAGGGTCAAACAGTTGGCACTCAGTTGACTGTAGATAACGGGTGAAGCCATCAAGGCCCACGAGGCCTTTCTCTCTGCCAGCCACAGAAGGTTCGTAACGCCGCAGAAGCTCCAGGCAGCCCTCAGCAGTGGCAAGAGGCAGTCCTTGCTCTGTCTCCAAAAAGAGCCGCAAATCTTGCGTGTCCAGACATTCCCGATCTTTCGATAGTTGCACTAAAAGAAAGTAAACGTCGGGCCGTGTGCAAAGCTCACAGTAAGCTTCCTGAAACTCTTCTAGTGTCACATGTGATGTCAGCTTCTCCTTGCTGCGCTGGATCTCCTTAAAACGTAGACGTACCTGAAACAGGAGTGAGAAAAGTGCTCTCATAAACATTTTTTCAAAAAATGCTTCAACATGCAGCTTCAGAGACACTATTTCAGCTTATGGTGGTAGAGTACTATCAGTGGGTTATGTGATTATATGGTTCAAATGTATCCAAAGATTATGTGATTGTGAAGTTTTTTAAGCCTTTGTTCATGGGCTGGAAATATTTTGCCATATTTAGCCTGTTTAAATCAATTTCTCATAAAGCCCTAAATGGACATAACACCATGACATTTACCAGAGTGATGTTCACCAAAACATGACTTTGCATATTCCAGGTCACAGTAAAGCCTGGAGAGAGGAGAATGAAATTCAGCCATCAGCACGGAAGCCACTCTTTTCTGCCCTCTCCGTTTTCCCTCTTTGTCTTTGCTTGTCTCTCTTCTCTTGCCACATGAAGCAGATGCCTCACACCCCCTGTCACAGAGACTTAGGGACATGGCCCTGTGCCTCCTGCCTGTACTCCTCCTTTCCTCAGCTGTCCACACACACACGTCTAACTATACACACACATGTACTCAGCATCTCTGCAGCTGCTAGATTCAACCCCCACAGTCCCTGTGAAGCTTAGGAAGGTTGGTTTAGAAGCCTGGCTGAGTAGTGAGGGAGAGAGATGGGCCCTGGAATAACCGTCCACCTCGAAAATCGACATCCACCTGACTGGTTCTATTTAGGCCTGTGGACCACCTACAGCTTTCTTATTTCATCTCTCCAAACCCAAACAGTTCCCTCTCAGGTCCACCGCCACCACCTTTTTTTCCAATGTACATTTGGATTTCTGATGGGTTTTAGTGATACATTCCTATTTTATACAAATTTATGGTGTGTTTCACAATTTTTTCCAAAGACAAAACATTTTACAGTTCATATATTCTACTGATATCCTACTTTATTTATGATGATTTAAATATCAGCACTGTAAGAAAGAAGAATTTGTCAATTTATAGCTCTCACAAAGTCATCAATTTCTCTTACCTTTGCTTCCTTGATGCCAGGGCAGAGCTTACAGATGGTGGCCACTGCTGTGTCCTCAGATACAATCCCATGTCCATCCTCGTCCCCCTGGGCAAACTCTGCTGCAAGCCAGTCCCTTCGCATCTGGCTCCCAATGCTTCCCTCCCCTACCCCTCCCTCCCCTCCTCCTCCCCCAGCCAGAGCCCCTGGGTGGGACACCAAATATCGCAGGCCTGTCACCCAGATGTTGGCCACATCAGCGGACAGAGCCACCAAATCCAGCGACTGGTACTCATCCCCATGGATGATGGAGAAGGCTGCTTCCTCGGCCAGGTGGTCCGACGGGCCATTGTGGAGGAAAGTTTCGGTGCTTTTGCCTGTGCGGACTTCCCGGATGGCGGAGATGTCCAGTCGGGCACGGTCCCCGTCCTTCTTTGAGGGCTCCCAGCGTAGGCAGGCCTGCTCTGGGTCCAGTGTGTAGAAGCGGCAGTAGACGCGAGAGTTGGGACGCACTTTTTTCAGCTCACAGCCACCCTGCATGAAGGCCAGGCAGTCGGCAGCACTGCTCACCTTCTTCTCCGACGGCATGCTGCTGAAAGAGACCGTTTTCTTCCGCCCACCACTGACCTTGGCCACTGACGGATCCTGCAGGACAGATTCAATGCAAGAGAACTGCTTTAGTCAACAAAGATTTTTATAAATTTTAAACAGATGTGAAAGGGTTTTCAAGAATTTCTTGATCCCAGTGGAATGTATTTAACAAAGCAAACTGATTGTTATAATAATTATTATTATTAATCATATTATTATTTTTAATAATAATAATAATAATAATAATAATAATAATACATTTTATTTTAAAGCCCAATTAAAAAAGATATTAGAATAATTATAAAGAGTAAATGATATTATTAATATATGCTTTGAGTCATTTTTAAAGAAGACAGTGTTCTCCTCAGATTCAGGACTGTAAGCAGAGTTAGTTTAAGCTGCTCTCCGCCAACACAGCAGGCCAGCTGAACATCTCTAGGCATGATGTTGACTCTCCCGGTGTGGATGGCACACAGGTTCGTGTCCTCAAACAGACACACCAAGTAAGCCTTGCTGAAAAGTCCCACAAAGTAGCCTCGCTAGCTTACTGCCGGGCCATGACGGAAAATAATATTTTGTATTTATACATTTGTAACTTCTATTCATAAATGCGTAAATATGAATATATTTATTTATGTAAATCTATAACCTATGGGCTATTGGTTAGGACTTGAGAACGTATAATTATCCAGAACTTTCAAAGGGTTAATTTTGTGTTAAGCAAACAAAAGTGGCTGAATTTGAAGAGACTGTAAAATGATCACTTTGTTCATCAATCTTTCTTCTTCGATAATTGAGCTTTATTTCCCCTGCTTGGCATCACACCGTGTTAGCCACTCTCCCGGTCACATACTGAAGATATCATGCTGTCTTACTCTACCTACCAGTGTGCATCTGTTCATGGAAATGTCAAAACTGTAAAAGAAAACCTGGAGTTTCTATAAAAAGTCTTTCATCTATGTTTTTGCAGTGCTACTCCTTAAATTTGTTTTATTAAAATGAAAAATATGTGTTCAGATTATACATTTAAATTGTTGACCAGACTTCTGTATCAAAGTATATTCTCTACTGCATTCACATTTATCTTTACAAAATGGGAAGAAATCTGAATTTAATTTTCTATTATGCCATAAGGGCTGATATAGGCAATGTAAAAATGTTTGGAAAATCCATTAAACAAAAGGCAGGAATATAATGCATTAAACTGAATCTTCATGAATGAAAGAGTGTCTAAACCGTAGGTGTTAGCTTTGCTTCAGTTGCCACAGATTTACATAATTTAGGTTCAGGGAGTCGCTCAAAATGACACAGAGCAAGAAAATAGCAATATGAGCTGGGAGATTGTTTTATTTGGTATAAGAGGCACACCATCCACACAGCAAACCGTGGTGCTCAAACGATGACATATTCAGGATAGTGACCTCAGCCACCCTTGTCTTGGTAGTGGAGGTGCCTGTCAGGATTGTGAGTTGTTTTAAAATGTCAACTCTCAGTACAGCCTATTTATACCCTCATGCCCATTACTAAATCTTCAACAACATATCTAAAAACAAAAACATGATGTCACTGCAGCACCTACAACTGGTACTAAATGTTTTTTTCCACAGCCCTTCACAACTCTTCGCTGGGACAGACATAAGTAGACATTGACAGAAACAAAGTGATTACAAGGTACACTTGTAGAATATATTTTCATGCATGAACAAAATGACTTGTAAAGTGTGTGTGTGGTGTGTGTGTGTGTGTGTGTGTGTGTATGTGTGTGTGCGTATGTTTTTGTGTGTGTGATGTCTACATGTAACCAAAGATTACTCAGGTATTGTGCATGTGTGGGATCCAATGATTAAATAAAGAGGTGACGTGAGCTGATGTGCCCAAACTCTTGTCTGTTCAATAATACAGACACCAGAAGAGAACCTGAGCTTCCTGATCCTTCCTGTGTCACAGAAGCAATGAGAGCTTGCTGAATTTGGGACAGTGACCTATGATGCTCGAGCACACAAGAGAAACCTTCAGGCCCTTTCAGAAGGACATGGCAGGAGCAAAGGACCAGAGAGGCATGAGAGGCAGGTTAAAGAAACTTGAAAATGTTCACGCTATCATCTATCTCAGTATGCCAGGCTCTTTAGTCCGACGGCAGATGCCAGTCGCCTGGCTCTGCGGGGCAGGAACCGGCTGATGAGCCATAACCTGCAGCCGCAAATTTAGGTCAGCAGGCGCTTAGGCAGCATGGCCGAAATGAAGCCAGCCAGGTACCGCAGCCCATCCGTGACACATCGGGTCAGGCAGGGCTCGGGAGGGCGGGGCAGAAACATTAGCACTGCTGCTCCTAAGGGCAGGACAGAAGGAGGAGGAAAGCAGGTCGGCCACGACCTCACAAACAGCTTCCTTCTCCAGGAAACCATGACGACGGGTTCACAAAGCTTTTAATGCATCGCGCCGGCATAAAGGGGAAGCTACGAGGTTTAATCCCCCTAAGCTCACTCCATTTTGTCTTTTTCCCCAACTTTTGTCTGGATTGGCTGCGGTTATTGAGCTCCTGCCAGGGAGTCAACACTAAGCACCATGTGAAAATGATAAGAGGCAGCAAGTGGTAAGGAAGTGCCGATAGAGGAACTGACAGTAGCAGAGATAAGAGACATTAATCTGGTGGAAGAAGAAAAAGAGCCTGGGAAAATGGGCACAAGGAACTGCAGTACAAAAGTAACACTGGCATGAGAGAAGAAACAATAACCTTGCTCGGTTATTAGCAGTACAAGTGCAAAGAGTGGTTGTGCAGCTGAGACTCCATTATACGAATCACAGCAATAACACAGCCTAACCCTGATTCCTCTAAATAAGAGGGTGAGCAAAGCAACAAGCACAGTGGAGCAGAACTGGGAGAGAAACTGTTGTTAAATATAGTCCTGTTCCCATCCCCAGCTAATCAAGAGGGAGGAGAATGGAACTGAAATCCAGGAGAAGAAAAAAGTACCCGATAATGGTCAGTAAGGGGAGCAAAAGGGGGCAGACAGTCTAACAGCAAGGTTTACTGACACAAATGAAAAGATACATTCAGAGACCCTGGGAACAGAAATAAAGAGATAAAATATAAAATGAGACAGTCTGGTTTTTCTTTTTTGGGAACAAACATTGCTCATTTTTGATCACTGCCTCAACCCTAGCACTTTAGTAGCACCCTATTTTTACCCTAAGTATTCCGACTTATCAGTCGTTTGGTAATGAAGGGTTGCGATGACATCTTTTCTGGTTCTGAGCCTTCCATGTGTCCTCCCAGCATTCCCTGGGGCTACGTTAATTCTCACATTCACACATCACCCTCGTTAGTGCAAACATCTGCTAGGAGTCGGCACAAGGGACGGAGCTGTAATGCAGATGCTAGAGCGGATTTCCAAGCCGTAGCTTCAGTACAAAAACTGAAAATGCCCAAATGTCATGACGCACCACTCTGGCAGGAAAAAAAAGAATAAGGGCTAAAATAAAAGTGTAAAAGTCAAATGGATGCATGCAAGCAGGATGAGAGTTTATCCAGCCTGTGATGGAGTTTAATGTTGCGCTTGATATTCTTGGCACACTAATAAAAAGACAGTGACATGGCAGGTCATGGGGAACCTACTGCGGGAAGTGACTTCATTTTATAAAAACTCGAATGAGCACATACTTCTAGTATCAAAGGGAAAGAGAACAGGAGCACTGGAGTAATTGGAGATGCCGGTATAGCAGTGAATGAAACATAAAAGAAACTTAGATGAAACTTAGCTTTGGGATAAATTGTCACATGCTATTACAAGGACTTAAAGAAACAATGGCCTGAGACATAAGACCATGACTCATCGCTCTCTAAACAGTCTGTATAAGCGTAGATATCTACACAGACAATCCACTTTATTAGGTACACCTGTATATTCACTAGGCTTGTTCGGTATCCAAATTTTGATACCGTCATACCGCATCCCTATTTTACCATGGTATACCGTATGATCGTGAACGGGGGGGTTGTACGCCTCTCCTCAACCTGCGACTGGCAAAGTTAGCCAAACTCCGCGCCGGCTTCTAATGCGTCCGTTCCGCCTCCACGACACGGACCCTTACAGCTCATTAAGGCTAATGGGAGTAAAAAGAAATGAAGTAAAAAGAAAATGTTTGCAGTGGCTAGGATAGTGGTAGCCTAGCTAGCGGTGCTACGGCTAAACTTGGGCAAACCTCGGTTACACATAAAATACAACCGTTCCT
>JBBKCR010000002.1:4373820-4395368 GCA_037577295.1 Ladigesia roloffi | reverse complement strand
GTGAGTGTGAAACCCCTTAATCCTAAATATATGGCATTTTCTTCAGAAGGCTCAGTTATTTAAGGGGCAAATTTAAAGAATAAGGGGAAAATTCAGTAGTTTTACCCCTTAATCAGCCTTAATCTGTCCACTTTTCCAGTTAATTTTCCTTACTTTCTTGGAAATTAAGGTAAAAATTAAGGTACTATTAAGGGGTAAAGTTAAGGGGTTCGGTTTCGTAGTGAAATCACCTGCTCCTGTTTCTTCACTGGTTCAGGACTCCAGTCAGGCATGCTGTGTTATGTGTGAATGATTCATATGTAGATCACTGTGTGGTTTATCACACTAAACAGTCAGGTCCAGGCACTGCACTGAAAATGAGATTTGTTAAAAGTTCTTCAAGGCGATTGATGAACTGTTCCTCAAGACTGCATTTTAAAAGAAATGCGGGGTGGCTGAAGACCTTTGCGCAGTACTAAATGATACACACCCCTGAAGCCTCTGACAGACTGTGCTATATATACATTATACACACGTACACTGCTTAGATTATACAGCAACCATAGCTCTCACTGGACCTCGGCAACTCACGTTCACTCTATGGCAATTCCCTCCTGTTCATGTTCAGGATTACGTGAGATTTCATACAATGAAAATAATGTTATTCAATAAATGAATGCCATTAATACAGTCAGATGAAGATGATTATGTCTAGTCATCCAGCTTTAAAAAAAAAGGATCTTTAGAGTCAAATTTATGTAATTAATTGTCATAACTTATTTATACCCTGGAATAAGATTTATTTTTTTCGCGTAACACAACATCTTGCAGTTGCACTTGGAATAGTTTTTATTAATCAGAGAAGAAGCTTTTCACGCAGCTCTGTAGGACTGTGAGGAAGCTGGACGCTTGTTTTCTGTGCGCCAGGCCTGGTAGAGGAAAAAGCTCTGACAAACTCCAGGCTGCGGAGGCCGAGCCCGGCAGACTTAGGAGATGACAGCTTAATCCTAAGTGATCGTTACGCTGGAGTTTAGGAAGGGCTGCTGACTTACTCGTGAATGTTTTCTGGAAGGCAGGTGGGTGTTTTATAGGCAGAGTAAGATAACAAAACACAAGAATGGATTAGATTTTAATGTGCGGGCGCTTTGGGTTTGCGCGCCGTCGTGTGTGGTCACTTCCCCCCGGGCTCGCCGGTGCCAGAGGTGTGGTTCATCTGGTTCATTTTTAGTGTTGCCCTCTGGTGAATCGCGCTCCACTGAACACGACAACATGTACAAAGCATCCATCTCGCACTCCTCCTCTGACAAGGCCATCTGCCGTCTCGCTTTATCTTTCACTTCTTCGCTATCTTACGTGGCTGTTACACCAAACCTGCCTGCTTTCAACACCCTGCTCCAGACCTTCTGAAAGTTGCTCTTCTTTCAGTTGTTGTGCTACGCCGTCTCTTCCCTTTACTTTTCCTTTCTGCAGGAGTTTTCCTGGTGTTGGCCTCAGCAGTGTCCTTAACAAAACACACTTTCAGATACGTTAAGCAGTGCTGCGCACGTGATCACTCACACCAGACATGCACATCTTCAGCTGTGGTTGGGGTGCTACTAAACAGGAAGTGGAATGCAGATAAGATTCCCTCCCCTCCCCGTTTTAGTCTTTTCAACCCTCTCTGAATAAATCATCCACCAAGTGAGGCAATATAGGCAAAACATAACATCATGATGAAATGATACATTCTATGGATTATGCTATTTGTGTTATTCTGGCATTTGGGAACAAGTTGCAATGGAATAGTGCCCACAAACAAGGCAACACAGCTTTCACTGAAGAGCAAATGTCCAAAACTCACAGTCCAAAATATATTTTTTCTGGAAATCACATTTTACTTGTTTTACATATTCTAAAGCAATTGGCAGTTCTTACAGGGAATAACTTTTTTAATGGATATTTTGCAGTTACTTGCAACTCCTGCACATTTTTTTTTAATAGAAAGAAAACCATATTTAAGTTAATCAATATTTAATGCCACAAAACAATGTACAAGTTTCATATTTATGTCCAACTACATAACACAGCATAGAGTTTATCTTGGTTTATGATTTACCACCTGGGAGACCTGGGTAAGTAAGTACCACTGTTGACTCTGCGACTGGACTGAGTGAGTTTTGGAAATTCACCTAATCTACCATGTATAAAGTACCATGTATTATGCATGGACTGAATACGTTTTGGTTGGTTATTTATTGCACAGAAAGAGGTCGCTTAAAAATATGCCAATAGCAGTATTACCTGAAAAATCACAAAACATGGACTGAGTGAGTTTTGGTAATTGGTTCTTCAATTCATTCAGCATTCAATGGGATACAAAAATCCCAGCTTGTGAAAAATTCTACTGAAAGTGGAACATGTAAGAAGTAGCGGGGGAAACTGTGACAGATTGGTAGCTAGTTAAAAAGCTAGTTAATTGTTAAAAATTCTGGTAAATACAAAGCACAGTTAATTTAATACAGTTCTTTGATGCATGAACCAGCCAGTCGCACCAGCTTTCTAACCTAAACATAAATACTCAATATGATTACAAAAACCCACAAGTGGAAAAGCTAATAGCTGAACTGCACAAACTGGAGAATCTGTGCCTAAAACTGTCATGAGACATTTTAAATACATTCACTGGGAGATTGGGTGAGTAATTGGGTTCTGCTGTTTGGAAGATGCACTTTAGCCTGGCCAGCTCTTAGTGTGATTTGGTATCAAGCTTTGAAAGGGTGATTACAACACTACACAAATTTCAAATAATCTAAAAATATCTGATAAAAAAAGTTGCTTTTATAGTATAGAAATATGAGATTCTGAGAAACACCTTTTTAATTACTGTCAGATTGTGAAAACACAAGATGATGTCCTACTTGGACTTGTTTAACTAAACTAATCAACCCAATAATGCTAATTATACGTTATCCTCCTAGTGCCTATCCTAAGCAAACATTATGGCCTTCCAGTCATGTCTGGTTCAGTGTTCATGCACTGCTATGGTAAGAGTCACCGTGGGAAAGAATGCAGAAAACTTGTAGAAACAGAAATCACACAACACTGTCTCATAACATGGCAATCATTCAGACGATTACTGACGCAAAAAAGCAACAGATCAAAACAGATAGAAAAAGAAGCCTCTGGCAGCTTGGCTTGCTGTAAAGTCCAGACCAGGCTGTGAGCTTGTTAGCCTACTGGCGTGCACGCATGTGAAATCCGAACTGGGCTCCGATCCTCACAACAGCTTCGGTACAAACAGTCCTACAGCACAATGCAAAACTCCTGTCCAGATTACAAAAGGCATTGCAAAACATGGAAACACCGAGAGAACAAACGAAAAATAGCCAAAAAGAACAGTACTAATGAGGTAAGAGGCTGCAGGAAACGAGGAAAACGAGGCAAACCTGAGGCAAGGGTCAAAACTCGACAAAGAAAACTGAGAGAACATCGGCATTTGCATCTCTTCTATTAGCCTGGTTCCACTTCCTCTTACAGGGACAGGTTAGTGCTGCTGAACTGTGAACTGTGACGTTTCTTTCAGACACAGCTACAAACGTCATACCAACTGGCCAGGAAAGCAGGGCGACTGAGCGAGGGGTTGGGTGAGTAACCAAGGACATCACTCCGTACTCTGTGGCACCAGTAGCTGGGTGGCACCCGAGGACAGAAGTGTTACTCTGCCCCCTGCCAACACCCAGCCTGTAGCACACACTGGCACACACACACACCCACACACACACACACATCGTGACACAAAGCTCCCGTAAAGCAAAGAGACACAAACTGTCACAGCAGTTACATTGTCATTATTCTTGACCTGAAGCCAAGAGCACTTTGTAAACAGTCATTGTCCACGGCTGAGAACAGAGCGTGAAAACAAGAAGATACGGCTGATGGAGGACAGCCCTTCTCACTTCTCCATTCCACAACCAAGCAGGGGAAAAAATCAAGATCAAGTTGGGGGGTTATCTCATCAAATAAACATTTATGGCGAGGGGAGAAAACAGAACCTGTTACATCAAATGTTTTCAAAACATGTTACATCTCTTCTTGATCAACCCAGGTCACTTTGCTCTGATCTCTCTTCAATTTTATTTCCACTAAAATTAGATTCACAGATTGATGTTTGTTATATTTTCTTGAATAAAATGCACAACAGGAGCACAGTAGGAACACATGCTGTATGCGCAGCTATCTGTTGTGTGTGTGAGGAATGAGCATGTAAGTGTTTATGTGTCAGAAAAGGAAAGGTTAATAAAAACAAATGACCTCGAATTATGGTAAATGCTCAGCTGATATGAAAGGCTTACATGGATACGGAGTACAGAGTTACACTTAGAGAAACATGACTGCAGGTTGAATGCACAAATGCAAATCATTAATGTGCTGCAGCCAGGTGTCCCTCAAGGTTCTATTCTAGGCCCTACAACTTTACGTCCCACTGCTTTTACCTTTGTAGATTTTTGCGTCTTTGTGTCTGTTTACATGCGCTATAGTTTCACAGTTAACAAATTATCAAAATTTGCAAAAATCAGACACCTTAAGTAACATTAGCTATATTTACAAATAACTTTCATGCCTAGTAAACAGGTTAGTAAGTCTGACACTCATATCATGAGCTAGCTACTGTAATTGAGTTGGCTCACTTTCCCATGCTATCTGATGTATACTAAGTAAGTTAGCCTCAGGTGTTAATTAATCTAACAAGATTAATGGCAGCAGGTGTGGAGACTTTCCAGGTTTGACTGTCAAGACTCTTCGTACTTTGGTGCCATCACCAACCACTCACTCGCTTAGCGGTCTGAAAAGTTACTAGGGATGGGTCTTGAGAACTGGCTCTTGATTGATTCAATGTAGCTTGTTTTTTTCTCCTAAAAATTAAAAAGTAATAAAGTAAAAAAATCTTTTCACGACTTCTTTATGTGATGTTTTACTTTTTCACAGAATTTTGAAAAGCAGTGTCAATCAGTACATAGATAAATACCAGTATCAATATTAAATGATACCTATTCGTTAAGGTTATATGTGCTCTTATTCCCAAAAGGAGTATAGATTCTGGATTTATTTGCTTTATTTCACTTCCTGAATTCACCCATTTAAAAGTATACTCAATTTAAGCTTTATAGTAATTGTAGCAGTTCTATTTTTGTCTTTTTGATTCAACTTGGATGTGATCCAATGCGTTCATATGTTAAAGCAATTCACAATGAAAACATTTGATAACAAGACATTACAGTTAAATGAAAGTTGGAATGGTCCATGGCATGCGGGTAGAAAAGGTCAAAGTTCTTGGGAATTGAAGATTCTGAAATTTCAGTGTTTTTTTATTTATGCAGAAGGCAGAAAGTGCTCCCTCCTAGAATCTTAAGTGTGTTAAACACACTGCACTATGTACATACTGTAAATGCACCACACAGTTATATATGATCCTGTAATTCAGGTTTTGCTGGACATAAAGTCATGACACAGTGTAAAAATCAAACAGATTTCTACACCCTTTTAAGATTTGCAAACAGGTGATTTAGTAAAGCAGGTCACTGAAACTGTGTCCAATCTAGCCTGGTGATATAAAGGGCCGCAATGACACTTAAATCACGGCACTAAACCTGAGGCCACATCAGAGTTGAGAGCAGATATATGGCACTTTAATCCCGGTGACTTTGGGCCCCTTCCACCAAGGGCGCAGGGAGCACAAATCAATCGGTTGTTATTATCCATCCTACGCTCGCAGGAAACACCATGTTTTTCTAGGCCAATGTTCAATTACACCTTCGTACGACTGGGACTCGGACCCAAAGCTCTTCAATATAAGCACATTTTCTTAAGAACACAAGGTCAGTATATCCTTGTGGTCACAGTCAAAACATGGATGCTGACTTTGTTCCCAGTAACATGTTCACAGATTTGCCAGGAAATAAACTGGAGATTCAATCAAGCAACAGGTCAAGCTATCTGCATCTCCTCTCTTGGCTCAAGCTTACACAAAGAGAAAGCTTCTGTCTGCATCACCATTTGTTGGGGCATCGTCCCTGACCACTCTGGAACAATGATGCCTCTGGATGCCATCTGAGAAGGGGTGGGCTTCCTGGCTGAGGCTGGGCATTACTCATGCTCCGCATCTAGAACAGGACGAACCGAGGCCCAGGCGTGGAGTCACATGAGCGCCGCTCTCCCTTTCGGCCTTCCCGTGCCTGTCACTGACATCATCATCCTCTTTGCCATCTGTCAATTACCCAGTACCGTTTCCTGCCTGCCCCTGGTCTCAGACAGAACCTGTCAGGAGTGTGAGGGCTTTGCTTCGGACTGGCAGACAGGAAAGACTTTCTTATAAGCCAGGGAGACCTGTCTTTAGAAGGATGCACACATTCCTTTATACAACACGTGGGTTTAAATGCACCGTTTGATTCAGAAGTGGAAAAATTCGCCAAAAGAAGACCACGGCATCAAAATGAATAAGAACGCATCCATTTCTAAGAAATGTAAATACGCAAAAAGATGAAAGGCTTCTGGTTAAAAAAAGGTTGATTTTTGTCATTTCACGGTGGAAATAATTCCATTTTTTGTAAGTGTGTCACACATAGGTTAACAAAATATAAGAAAGCATGTATGAACGACTTTATCCTGGATTTAAGCACAGGCTGCAGACGTGGAGGACCCAAGCACTGATGTACGTTGCTCTGGATGAGAGAATCTGCTAAATGCTGTGAATGTAAATGTAAATCTTAATGTAGAAAAGGGAAAACTGATATACGCATTGTAATGCCTCTACAAATTGATAATTTATGAGTGCTTGTCAACTGCAAGGCGCAATTACACGAGCCTGTAAATGTTATTGCAAGGAACATGTTTGCCTTGGCCTCACTTTCACTACAGGCAGACTGTGGCTGTCATTTAAAGAACACTCCTATGGGGATTAGTAATAATCTGGGTAATCTGGGGATTACTTAGATAATTAAACAAGTGATCTTATATGCACAGTTCAGTGTATCATCTATAACATAGGTTTTAAATCTATTTATATACTGTATATCAATTACAGTCAAGTAACTGTGACAGCCCTACACTCATATACACTGATCAGGCACAGCATTAATACCACTCACAGGTGAAGTGAATAACATTGGTCCTGTGGTGAGTTCTGGGTGTGCAGAGGTTAAGTACCCACCAAAGGTTCCTAAAATGGTAAAAGGTAAAAGGAGAGCGACTCTGTAACAGGGTCATGGCTTATTGATTCATGTGGGGATCTAAGCCTAGCCTGCCGGGTACAATCCCGCAGAGGAGCTACTGCATCGCGGTTTGTTGAGAAGTTCATGCTGGCTATGATAGAAAGGTCAGAACATTTTGTATCACAGCTTGCTGTGCATGGGGCTTTGTAGCCATCAGAGCAGGCTGACCCCTGTCCACCCGGCTGTGTGCATGTGTGCTGCTCACCCACAACACACACAAATTGCTCCAGGATGCACTAAAAGAAGAAGGCGAGCTGTTGGAGGCAGTGTGATGCTCTGGACAGCGTTCTGCCAGGACATCCTGGGTCCTGGCTGTTACTTTATACAAACCAATTACATAAACATTGCTGCAAACCAAGCACACCCCTTCACTGTGGTATATCTATGCCGATAACTGTCCTGTGTAAGATTAGGATTCCAGTGCAACATCATATGCGCATGTGCAATATGTATATATATATATATATTGCAATATTTTCATTCTGGAATACTAAGATTCCTCCGACTTACATTGCTGTTACACTGCTACATGTAGTGTTGCACTGTGGTCCCTGGAGAAATGTCTCATCTCACTATATACGTGTACACAGATGCAGATGACAATAAAATAACCTTGAACCCTCAAGACAACAGTGTCCTCTGATAGCTGTGGCTTCCTTCAGCATGTTGATGAGCCCTGTCACACTGTTCAGGAATGGTTTAAGGAACAAGATTCCCAAATTCCCCAGATGTCAGTCCAAAGATGCATCTGTGGGATGTGCTGGAAAACAACTTACTGCTCTAGGTCTGCTGCTAATATCTTGGGGCCAAATACCAACGCACACCTTCAAAGAGTCCATGCATCGATGGCTCAGAGCTGTTTTGGTTGCTTGAGAAGGCTCCCCACATTATTAGGCAGGTGGTTTTAATGTTATGGTTGATCGGTTTAAAAACATTTGTTTTACAGGATAAATAAACATTTAAATGGAACAATGTAATCAAAATTATTAAAATACTGAACTGATATACTCACACACTCCCGCATGCACATAAGAGGCAGCTTTTAAAACAGTTAAGAAACTTTATATGACTGCATAGACTGATAAACAGAGAGGCCAAGGTCTTAAGCTCAAATGTAGACCACTTTATATCCAATGAACTTTTAAGAAAGATGAATGTAACAGTTGAATATAACTGTCAAGTGTATGCGAGTACAGATACTGACATGAATGCCTGACCATTTAGGCATGCTCCATTAACGTTTCATTCGGACGCCGCAGTTTTTACCTCATTAATGTGATCTTGTCTTATTATGCTGCAGAAATGTCATTTCATCATTTGGTAAAATACTTCGCTAGATCATTCACTAAGTCGGCACACTGTTGCACACAGCCTACCGGCTCCAGCTCTAAAGTTATGAAGACCGCCGAAGCGCTATATTCACTGTTTTTTGTGCTGTTTCTATTTATTTGAGCTTACATATAGGACATACGCCACAAAATATGAAATGCCCTACTTTTGCTCCCCATTTTTTAAATAAACAGTACCTCATAAACAGCGTATTCAAGTGTGCAGCACTGTGTTCTCTGTAGAGAATGAACACTTACTTCCAAAAAGAAAAGAACAAAATATCAATTCACCTAAAGATTTGCATACAACTGCATGTGAGGCGTTGGACTAGATCATTTGGAACATGGTAGTATGTAAAACAGGAAACGTTAGAGGCACTAATTGAAAATCATACAAAGAGAAACACCTGTTCAGTTTCTAAAAGTGTCCTGCATTAACTGATGACCCATAAAATCAACCAAAACCTCCTTGAATGTGTAGGTGTTTGGGGCGGCTGAGAGTGAATGTGCTTATGAATACAGCATTAAAAATTGTTTTTAATAATTACCCCTATCCCCAGGCATTAATTCAAATTCACACAGAGAAAAAACACATTTGGTCAGTTTTACCAAAGTGTTTACAAACTCAACCAGAACTCCCTTGATTGAGGAGATGTTTAAGGGTGGATTAGAGTGAATGAGCTCCTGAATACAGCATTAGTAAGGTAAAGTAAAGTAAAATAAAGTGACCCCTTATAGTCACGCATGAACAGAGCCTAGCGCACAGTGTGAACAGTGTAACATTCTTGCTCTGCATTTAACCCATTTACCAAGTGAAGTAGAATAAAAAGTGACATTAGCATTCATATTTACTCCTCCACATCTGAAGCTAGGCATTAATTCAAAATCATGCAGAAAGAAAACACCAGGTCAGTTTCTGAAAGCGTCCTTTGTTACCTGACAGCCCATAAATGTCAACCAGAACCCCCTTGAATGAGTAGGTGTTTGGGTATGGCTGAAAATTGATATAAGCTTCAATATTTGCCCTCACTCATTTCCTGTAGCTGCTCTATCCTTACTAGGGTTACAGGTACCCAGAGCCCATCCCAGGGAAAACATGCATGAGGCAGACCAACGCTTCTTTACTCATTCAGATTCTTGCACAGAGCAACACCTGGTCAGTTTCTGAACGTGTTACCTGACGGCCCATAAAAGTCACCAGAATGTTTGGGGACAGCTGAGAGTGAAGGGGCTTAGGAATGAATAAAAATTAATACTAGCATTAATATTTACTGCTTTCTCCAGGCACTAATTCAGCTTCAAGCAGGGATAACACACTTTGTCAGTTTCTGTAAGTGTCCCGTGTCAACCAGAATTCTCATGAATTAAGAGATATTTGGAGAGGCTGAGAGTGAATGGGCTTAAAAATGAATTAACATTTACTCTTCCAGATCCTAAAGTCCCTCCACATTGGGTCCCAAACACCACCCCACCCCCCACACCGATGCATCTACCTTGATGATGCTGCTCCTCCGGGGCGTTGCCTTGGCAGCCTCCAGCAAAGCCATGTCTGAGTCTCTCTCCCCGGGGAGGATCACTCCACTCCTCCTTCCCCCGCGACTCACTCTGGGCGGCATCAGGTCCGGGGCTCCGTCTCCAAACACCCCGTCCCCCACACACTCCCTCTCGGACATCGTGGTCCCCGCTGAACTCCGAACACTTCAGAAGTGAGCCGAACTTTCTGCTCTGGGTCTGAGAGTCACACTGAACTTCACCAGGACTTACGGGAGAACCTGAGGCTCCGGCTCATCCCACGATCCTATCATCCGATCTGGAAGAGGCGTCTTACCTCAGTCTTACCTGAGCCGAGAGTCGGACACGGGAAGCGGAGACTGATCTGTGTTCGCGCTCTCCTCCGAGTCTGTCACTCATCCTGCTCTTTCACGCAACTATAAGGTCCGAGTTCTGCTATTAAAAAGTCTCAAACGAAAAAGAAAAGCCCTAAAATTCTCTCCACGAGACCTTGGTTTCGTCGTGCAACAAGTCTCCTACCGAGAGAGACGCGTCTGAAAGCGAACGAGCTCGGCAAAGTTGAAGAAGACTCTCCCCGACACGACGAGACTGTGAATTAGAACACTAAAAGGGCTCTTCAAACCATTCTCCTCGCTTCTTTTCAGCAGGTGTGATGTTTGACGAAGCGCAGGGTTCTGTTTGGTGAAGACCAGTGAGACCCCTTCATGCCCGACCTCCCGACTCCAGCCCCGACAGCCAGTTTTCAACACGCGCCAGAACCGACGAGAAACGACAAAACACAACAGTGACACTGGCCCCGCCTCCAAACGCGGCCACGCCCCGCCCATACAGCCCTGATTGACGCTTCCTGTA
Organism: Ladigesia roloffi; assembly: GCA_037577295.1. NCBI lineage: Eukaryota > Metazoa > Chordata > Actinopteri > Characiformes > Alestidae > Ladigesia > Ladigesia roloffi. Next base: position 4,384,450 of record JBBKCR010000002.1, on the reverse strand, counting down.
GCCAACCACATCCATATTTAGGCCTGTCATGCAAATCTGAGCGCCGGGCGGTTATCGTTGGGGCAGGGCTTGAAAATGGAACACAGTCCTGAGGGGAGCCAGCTGTGGCTTTCTATGTGAAAGATGTTCACATCAAGTTTGCACCTCGACTGTGTCATTAAAAGTGAAGTTTCTTTAGTTGTAACTCTTCCCTCTCCCCCGTTTGTCTTGAAAACCTGTACCTAACGAAAAAAAACGTCAGACGAACAACATCTGCCACAGTGTGGCCCTCTTCCCACCTCATACACAATGCGAACGAAAGTATTGGGACGCCCGTTCGTTACACAAACAGGGACTTTAATCACATTTCATTCCAATACATAGACTTTATAATGGAGTTTGTAAAGCCTTTGGAGCTATAACAGCTTGTACTCTTCCTGGAAAGCTTTTCACAAGATTTTGGAGTCTCTGTGTATTTGTGCCAATTCATTCTGTAAAGTATTAATGAAGTCAGTCACTGTTGTTTTATGAGAAGGTCTGGCTTGCGGTCTCTGTTCCAGTTGATCCAGAAGGTCCTGTATGGGGTTGAGGTCAGGATTTTGTTAGCCAGTTGCACAATGAACTCATCCAGCCATGTTTTTATGGAGCTTGCTTTGTGCACTGGGACACAGTCATGCTGGAATAGAAAATGTTCTTCCCCAAACTGTGTCCACAAATTTGGAAGCATGGGTGTAGTCCAAAATGCCTTGGTTTTCTGAAGCATTAAGTTTGTCCTTCACTGGAAGTATGGCACCAAGGCTTAACCCTGGAAAACAGGTGTGTTGTAATATTTTTGTCTATATAGCGTACTACATTGAAACACTTGTCTGATCTTGTCACAGCCCTGGCCAATTGTGGAGGGTCACTGAAGATGAAGTGTGAGAACTTGTTTGAAATTCAGGGAAATGTTCTGTTAACATAAAAACATGGGAGGCTCTTGTTGATACTGCACTGAACAGAGACTGACATTCATGTGCCCAATACAGGGCCCATATCTATGACGAGCTTTATTACATACTATTTACTCTATATAACTTTTCATAATTTAGATCTCTTTCATACCTCTCATCATACTTTAGAATTGCAGATAGCTTTTTGCGATGTAAATAACCTCTGTTCTGATTGGATGACCTGTGAGACACGTAATTTACTAAATGACTGATTTGGTGCATACTCAATACAGACATATCAAAGTCAAAGCCTAAATGTACTTGATCGTCATCTTTATATGAGTATACAGAGAGTGCATGTGTCTGGACAGGATTTTCTAATGTCACAAAAATGGGATTCAAAATCTTTTTTGCATTTTTTTTCCATACACTTTAATAACTTCAAAGGTGCCAACATAATAAATGTGCTAATATAATACATAGTACATCATAATATATCTTTAAAAAGTGAGAAAAATTGGTTCCATGACATGGACCATTTCATTTATCTCCATTTAATGAATGAGGCAATGTTTCCCAATCATTCACGTCTCATAAAATTTCTTGAGGTGAATCAGAAGCCTTAGAGAAAACACAGAACTGTGCAGCACACATGGGCTGGGTAACCCTGGATTAGACTTGGCAGTTATTCCAGAAAGGACACAGTAAAAGGCCGAGTTGAGGAGGTGAGAGCAGGTGAAGGCTGACTGTGGAATGTGGGCACAGCACGAAGCTTATTAGCGCAGTTCCCTGAACTTTCGCACCTATCTGTGGATAGTCACTAACATCTCTGTGCCACTGTAATACAAGACTGTGTGTGTGTGTGTGGCATTAATACTTTAAATATATGCAATGTACTTGGTCTGGCCCTCTGGTCTCCATCTAGCTTTGAGGGATCCGGAACAGGATAAGATTGGGTGCACATTCTAACCCACAGGTCGAGAAGGTCATGAGATTGGGTTGTTCGGTTTAGAAATATGCAAAAGGATTTGAACTAGGGCTGCACCGGCAGGGAATGTGTTTTTTGGAGTCTGCACTGGTTCGGGTGCCCGCCAAAAGTAGTAGTTTGGTGCAAGATGGTGCATGTGTGCTAACTGCTTAAGGAGGATTGAGATGGGCTTAAGAAAAATATACAGGCCTGAACCTTTTTCCTTACATTAGTCTGCCCACACATGCAGACTTCATGCACGTTCATGTTCTCCTCTTTGTCCAAACACAACATAAGGTCACATGCTGCGCATTCACCTGCCAATTGTGTTCTCATGACTGATGAATATCTATTGGCTAACATCTTTTATTATATTTTCTTATTGTCTCCAAGCTACAAGTTCTGCCTCTCTGGTTGGGCAGAAGTCTGCGGCCTTTGTGGAAACGGCAGTAATCAGCGGTTTTGAATTGGCCCTCTCTTTTTGTTCCCACCATTGTCATCCTTTAAAAGAACTGTGGCCTAATCAGTCTAGTTGCTATACTTTACAATGCAGGAGAGAGGTAACAAGATAGGGAATGTACATCATATAGATGAGATTATATGTTATATCTTACCTGTGATGGATTATACTCATAAATCAGAAAGTCAACTGTATAATACTACCCTGAGATGCACGTAGTTTCTTTGAGGAGAGAAATTGGGAACAGTGACCTCAGGTGGACCACAATTGCAATTACAGGGATAATGGGAATTGGTTTTCCTAATAGAAAAAAATACAACAAAGCTTTCATGCTTTAATACTTGAAAAGTGTGTCATGCCTTTCCACTAAACATCTGGCCTTTTGTTTAAAACCTTCAGGGTTTTATTTCTGACTATATCTGCATTATTCTGTAAACATATGACCAGTAATTCTCAGAGCCAGCTTATGTAAACTCATATTTGGACCCATATTTATAGACTTTCTCAACTGACCCCCACTGGCTCCTGTCCAAAAACCTCCGGACGCCTTGATATGAAAAAGCTGATTCTCTCTCAACGAGGTAAAGAACTGAGAATCCTTTTTACTGAAGCCTGGATTCAAGGAACTAGCTGTGTGGGCCTGTCAGGCCCATGTTGTTTTCAGCTGTAAATGTTTGAACAATACATACAGCTTAAAACAAAGCTAGGGCTTTATTTCTCCTGCTTTCAGGAATTATGGGAGCAGTAACTGAGATGGAATGTTTTGTGTAAGCTCCATCGTGTTCACCAGCAGCTGCTCCACCAAACCACAACAACAGGGCCATGGAGGCGAGAGGTGTCAGATGAGTGTCAGGGCCGTGTTGTTTTTAATCCCACCATCCTTCACTCCTCCAGTCCTCTTCCCTCTCTCCCTGTTCTGGTAAAGAACAGAAACATGTGCAGGTGCAAGGCCCTCAACATCCTGACTCCTTCCTGTTACCAAGACCTGAAAATAAACACAAGTTAAAGCTACAGCCTCCTAAAAATACAAGTCTCCAGTCCTCTCAGTTCACAGCACTCTGCCTCGTTAAACAGCAGTTTAACTCATTAGCTGGCTTTGTTCAGATTAGTTCCTCAAATCCAATTTACTACACATACAGGTAGGACTGTCACGATTGCTCAGTTATAATTACTTCAGTTTGGGTCATAAATGTTGGACCTGCTGGTCATTAAAAGCTGTGTTCGATCATTCTTGATAACGAATGCTATCATTAATGGCAGCTGTGCTTATATATTAAAATTTCACAAGTGATAAATCAGATTTTTATATGAGATAATATAATATAACAATATAAGCATTTTTTATCTGAGGGGGAAGCATGGGGTGGGGTTTGTGCATGGGGGCGTGGTTTGTGTGTATGGGGACGGGATTGGGTGCCGGCAGAGTTGCTGCGTGTGTGCAAATCTCGTCCTTTTACGGGGTAAGGGTGTTTGGAAACCCTGTTAAACCTTAAATCTTTTTAAAAGAATCCACTCCACTTAATAGATAGAAGAACACACACCACTGGAAATCTGCTCCGGGTTTTCCTCCAACTCATCACATGCAAGTGAAGCGACTCAGTGCACGGACAGGCTGCTCGGATTGTGGCGGGGTCCAAACGAATAATTATGAAATGTGAAACCCTCTGGTTGAATGGCGACGACAACAATGGGAAATTTGCATTGTCATGGCAGAGAGTAAACAGAAACAAATATGTACCAAATAAAAAAATAGGATAATATAAGAATAAATGTATTGTAAAATTTACACACATACAAACACACACACAATTGTTAATTCTCCAACAACACTAGCTAACAAGCCAATCATCCTATACTTCAAAACAATACTGATCTTTTTAGCATCCGGAATAGATCATGAATAAAACATGAGTTAGAGAAACTGGGGAGCGGATAATGCTTGCAAAAAGGCAAAGAGGCTCTACCATTAATATTCACAGACAGACTCAAAGGCACTGAAAAAAAAATTATGAAACCTATTAGAAGCTTGGAATGTCCATGTTTATGCTGTAATATGTGATGTGCAGAAAAAAAAGCTCTTATCATGTATTCTGACCTCAAGAACCACTGACCTTGGTTAATGAAAAAAAAACAACAATATTCAGTCTTACTGGTCAAACTGAGCCGCTTATCCAGAAATCCAATTTGAAAACAACAACGAATGTGGCTTGAATACAGGAAAATTTAATTTTATGAGACTTTATGCTTTATGCTGTTCAGCCCTAGAGCATGACTGGTGCTTCAGTGTGTTACATTCCATATACCATGTACCTGCACCTCATTTCTTCCTCTTTCACCATAACAGGATGCATTGCTTAAAGTGTAAGGTCTATTCTCAACCTCAAAATTGTTTTTTTAATGTAACTTATGTCTGTGATTGTGCAGTCTTATGACAGATAGAAGAAGAAGATTCAGCTAGAAGGATGTTTATTGAAAATGTTAAAAAGCTGAGTTGTGAACTTCGTTCAACATTTAAAAAAATGAATTATGAACATGAACTATATCTGGCGGACCTGTGCCCGGATCCGGACCGAGTGATGGTTCTGTCTGGACCCGTGATCAATCTGGTAAATTCAGGAGATTAAGTCCATTTTCATGGAGAATTATTCTGGATGGTGTCTGTTGACAGCAGGTGCTGCTGTTCCAGTTAATACAACAACAGTTACACTCAGTAGTTTACTAGTGATGGGAAGTTCGGCTCTTCTGGCTCGGCTCCCAAAGAAGAGCCAGTACTTTCAGCTCCAAACGGATCTTATTTCATCATCCTGTAGTAGTGTTTTTACCGGCTGTACTTATTATTAACACCTACCCCAAACCGCCACGTCAGGACTTGGTATGGGTACTAAAACCTGGGAGTTAATTGGTCACGGTGTCTAATTATAAAAGACAGAGATATTGATAAGCTATTTTGATAAGCTAATGATTCTGCTGTCGGTACTGGAAAAAAAAACAAAAAAAACACAAAACAGGTGAGAGCTCGCACTAATGAAGCGATGATGGCAGAATGAGCCAAATGATTCAAAGTATTGTTACACTTAATTTTGTTCAACTTGTTTAGATTACGGTTAGGTTTAGGGTTAAAGTGTTGTTATTCTGTTCTCAATTTGTTTAATTTCTTTAGTAAAAAAATCAACAAAAAGTACAGAAAAAAATACAAATAAAGTACTGAATCGATAAGTGGTATCGATAGTTAATAATGTTAAAACCTTAATGATACCCCTCCCTAGTCAGGAGACCCAAACCGTCCCACCCTACCAGCAAAACTATGCTTAGAAAATGATCCGAAGCCTGACCTGAGAAATAAACTAATAGTTTATAACACGTTTTGATGGATAATGTAATGTGTTTTGTAACTTTTGTATGTATTTGCCTGGGACTACTTTTATTTATGCTAAAAGAGTTAGCTGTGCATTGGAAATGAACAGTAAAATTTGTGGAAACCACATGAAAATGTGAACATAGGGGAAGGCTATAAGACACAAGATGACTTCAGTTGGGACTTTTCATATGGACGAAATTGAATAACTGGATTTCGGTGACTTTTAGTTGAATACCCTTGAACTATTTCATTTTTATTTGAATGAACTGTATTTTGAACTAGTTTTTTTTCAGTGTAACCTGGCACACCACTGGCCATGTCTCTGTAAAATCAAGACCACAGCAGTCACTGAACTCACACTCGGTGGGATGCTGGATAGTGATGTAGGCCAATTTAGTTTCCAAGGAGGAAACAGGATGGACCTTACTCACTTGCCGCGCTTCTGTTTTCTTGCACACCACTTGCAGTGTCTCCTCCCCTGGATAAGGCGATGCCCTGATATGAGGGCCCGGGCCCCGCTGCAAGCCGGACACTCCAGCAAGATAGACTTCCTTTCACTCTGTTCTTTCAGTTATTATGTCTCTAAACTGTGGAGCAGTGGAATTATTCCACCTATTATTAAACCCTCACTCTGCACACACAACATTTTATTTAAGTTCCACTCTTCTAAATTAATCCTAATTAATGTCAGTTATCTATTTACTGAACTCCCTGGAAGTTTTTCAGCTTTTTCGTCTTTAATTACTGTTACTGAATAAAAGGATCTCCCATCACTGCCACCATTCACTACGAAGCCAAACCCCTTAATTTTACCCCTTAATTTAACCTTAATTTTTATTTCCTGTAAAGTAAGGAAATGTAAGTGGAAAAGTGCACAGATTAAGGCTGATTAAGGGGTAAAACTACTGAAATATTCCTTTATTTTTTTTATTTGCCCCTTAAATAACTGAGCCTCCTGAAGAAAATGCCATATATTTAGGATTAAGGGGTTTCACACTAACACCTTAAATCACTTTTAAGGTCAAATTAAGGGAACAGTTTACAAATGAATGGGCACTTAATCCAAATGAAGGTGTTTGGTGTATAAATTAAGGTAGAGTTAAGAATATTTTAAGTACATTGTGTTTCATAGTGAGGCAGAGGGTCCTAAATTCATCTATACTAAAAGAAACTAACAAAATTATAACGAGGACCCTAAAGGATGTGAACTGTAGGAAAATCTTTTCTCACTTTGTTTCTTCTTTTCTCACTCTCGCTTCTACCCACATGCCCCTTTTTCACAAAATCTCCTCATACAAGACCAGCAGAGAATTAAATTTAGGAACTAATATAGCTTATACTATCACTAAGAAATTAAACCTTTAAATTGACCCTTTAAAATGACCTTAATTCCCAGGAATTCTGGAAAATTAATGTGAATTGTGCACAGATTAAGGCTGAATAAGAAGTAAAACTATAGACTATTCCCCCTAACACTTACTTTTTAATACCACCTTCATAATTAATGCATTCTGTTTAAGAGTAAGGGGTTTCATGTTTTAAATCCAATTTTAAAGTAAAATTAAGGGATCAGGTCACAAATAAATGGCCACTTAATTCAAACAAAATTATAATAATACAAATGAAGAAAATTAAATAATTAAAATGAAGGGGTTCTGCGTATTTTCAGGGGTAAATTAAGGCAGGGTTAAGCACATGTTAAGTATATTGTGTGTGTATATTACTTTTCCCCAACATCCCCAAATTGTGCTGGCCCGAGGTCTCCTGGATCAGAACCCAAACCATTTGAGTCCATTTGAAATCGCTAAATTTCAGTAAGATGGAGGAAAAGGTGATTTTCCAGGGAGCAGTTTGCAGAAGGCCTCATCGGTTCCATCATTTAGCCTTGGAACACTAGGGCAAAGTACATTTTGCCCCCACAGATCAACACGGTTTGCATCAGGGTTAACTAATAAATTTCAGGTTATGACATTTGAGTTCAGTGTGGATTTGTGGAGGTCTGGGTAGACCTTGACCTCACCACACTCATCAGCAGCCCTAGTCATTATCGTATCTCCGGATAACACTGTAAATATAGCCGGGGGCATCAGGTACAACAGCAGACGCAGCAGGAGTGTTTTGGTTAGAAATTCTTGCCATTGCGTGGATCAGGACTCAAAGGGCAGCACTTGGACACAGTGTGCAGCAGAGACACAGGCTGAACCTTCAGCAATGCCACGAGATTTAGAGCACAGGTGTGAATATCTGTGGGTCAGGGTGACCACATGAGAAATGGTTTACAAGCAGGTAGCAGAGAAAACAGCTTTTGTTGAGTGAGTGAGGAATTTTGGATGTATTACCTAGTGGACCGACAGGAATGTTAGAGGATTTTAAATTGGATTTTTACTTTTTTACAGCTCCTTTAGAGGACAGTTGGAGTTATCATTACCATGGAGAATAGTTTTAACAGAACAGAACAGACACACATTCATTTACATGTTTCATGTTATAAAAGACCTCCAGTGCCAAATTTGATCTATCAGGTGTTTCACAGTTGGTTTTGACAGTACAGTCTTATTGGTTAAAAATCCTTCTAACCAAATAGAGTTATTGGGAAAAACTGAACAATGATTGTCACTGTATTGCTAGCCACTGGTTGCTAAATATATTTTAAGCCATTTAGCAGACACTTTTATCCAAAGCGACTTCCGTGGAGCAACTTGGGGTTGAGGGTCTTGTTCAGCAACCCAGAGGTGGTGTGCTGAAGCTAGGATTCGAACCCATGACCTCTTGATCCAGAGGCAAATATCCTACCCTGTAGACTACCACCACCCAGTCCTCTGTTTTCTGGCTTAACGTTTTTAAAGCTTTTTTTGTGTGCTTAAAAAGGCGTTTAATCTCTTTTAAGCACTCTCAGAGTAAAAGGTCTAATTTTTTACCCATTTGTAAAACCATCAATTAATTAATTAATTAATTAATTATCAAATTGATATATACCAAGTTTTAAATGTTGTGTAGCTGTCATCAGTGCTCTGCAAAACTGGATCTGGTCTTGAAAAACAGTCTTCTTGAATTACGCTCTGAATTATGACCAATACAAACAAAAATGCAAATGACAAATTTAAAACTGATATAAAACTTCCTCAGAAGACGATCTAGGACCCACTAGAGCCGTGCTATAAACTGTAAATTATCCTTCTCTCCAAGACACCACTGCTCCCCACGTGACTTTGAGTTGAATTTTAATTTGGTTTCCCACTTTGGATGAACCAATCAGCCCTAATAAAGCGCTAGTTTAATCAAACTTTACCTCACCTCTGTGTTTTTCACCATCTTGCCACAACACATTGTGTTTTAGAACACATGAGGGGCAGTGGAGACTGATTAGCATATCATTCATCTTTCAGTGATTAAATTTCAGCCTGGCTCAGTCCGGGGACACATTTAATTACAAAGTGTAAATGAATCTGGCGAAAATCGGATCAGGATCAAATCCAAATATCAGTCACAGGAAAGTGACATAAGGTAAACATGGTCTTATGAAAGTGCTGTTCGACCATGAGTCACAGTAACAGCTGTTAGAAATCCTTTTTATATAAAACAACCACCTTAACTGTTTTACTTTACTTGTGTACAAAAAATTAGAATTTTTTCTGTTTGACAGGGTTTGTTACGTGACAGTACTTTGTTTAAAAACAGATGTTGATTTGAGTCTGGCTTTACAGGTATGAAGAACAGATGTGGACTACTTAAGCACTGATGCACGTCACTATCTGGAAAACGTGCAAGTCTCTGTAACTGTGGTGGAGGAATGAAACACCAAGTGGTTGTCCTTCAGTTGGTGTTTTGAAGATTCTGAAGACTTTACTCCATGACATACAGCACACCCCAAAGACGCTTAACCCAAACTTAATCTAACCCTGAAAATAAACCAAACCCCTTTATTTAAATTAAGCGGCCATTTATTTGTAAAAAAAAAGCCCTTAATTTGACCTTTAAATTAGATTCAAGGCATGTGTGGGATCTTAAATTTAAGGAACTAATTCAGGATTGGAAATTCTTATTTCAAAAGGGCACTTTATGGAGACTCTTCTGTGGGAGTTCATATCATATATTTTTTCCACATATGACAGTACTACTCTAAACAAAATCTGGAATTTTATATGCAGATTTTATATGAGGTAGATTCACACTTTTCTTATAGCAAAAACCAAAACCCTTTCAACGACCTGCGGTGACCCATACCTTCTAACACAGGCAGCTTCAGCAAACTCTACTAGCCAATGCTGCTTATTTATCTAGCTTTCTTCTACGATGATGTTTCCCTTTTTTGTGATTATTGTCAATCCTGTTCACCTCCTTAGCTCTGACTCCTGTGTGTGTTCAGGTGTATGTGGTTTGTGACCAGTGTAGGGAGTAACGCGTTACAAAAGTAACCAATTAGTGTACTGGATTGCTCTTTGCTGTAACGCGGTAATGTAAGGCATTACAGAACAAAAACTGGTAATATTTTTCTTGGTACAAACAGGGGCGTATCAAGCTTTCCAAAAGTGGGGGGGTTCTGAGATAGGGGTGCCAAATTATAAATACAATTTAATCTATTTAATACAAAATAATCTGACAAAAGTGAGGGGGATGGAATCACATTTTAGTAAAAGTTGGAGTGTTTCCTTTGTTTAATTTTATTCTGTTCCTAAAGATGTACGTAAAATTCTGGGCAGTCCTGCTGAAATTACATTTTGATTTCCAAAGAGCAGATGGTGGCCTAGTGGTTAGGGCATTTTTGCTTCGATTAGGAAGTTGTGGGTTTGATTCCCAAGACCGCTAAGCACTTCCGAGGTTCCCCAAGTGAACAACCATCCTCACACACTGCTCCAAAGGCAGTGTTGTGCAAGTTCACACTTTTCATGATCTAGTTCAAAGTTCAGTTCACACATGCTCAAAGTGAACGGTTCACA
>JBBKCR010000002.1:4357778-4373720 GCA_037577295.1 Ladigesia roloffi | reverse complement strand
TTGCCTGAGCGTATTCTGATCTGTGTGTTCTTGTGTCTCCCCCTTCTCCTTTCCTGCGGCAATGAGCCGTGACAGAAATAATCACTAATGAACCTGATATGGACTGATCTGGTTATTTACGTATTTTTATGTTTTTCATTTAGAACATAATTTAATGTTATAAAATAAAATAGATACACATACGTCATACAGACTGTGCAGTCTTTAGTAATGATTATAAGACAGAAATTAAGCACATTCTGAGACCACATGTTTAAACACCACTCGAGTGAAGTGTATTTTTTTCAGGAGTACTGAGGACAAAATTGTCTGCTTAATGATCCAGTCAGCCATAACATAAGAACCACAGATGGTTGGTTAAAGGAATGGTAACTGGCAACAGGGAAATGGGCACCCAAGACTCTGATGTGCATAGGGAGCAAAGATTTGTACTTCTGGTCTGTTCCCACAGAAGGGCTACTGTAGCATCTATTTTTACTTCTAGAAAGTTCATTGCAGGTTGCTGTATATAAAGATGCATAAGCGCAGACCAAACAGTGTGCCCATGCTCACTTGTGTCTAAATCTAAAAGCACCTAAAATGGGCAGAACTATTTGGTCAATGGTGTGGCTATGACAGAGGACATGGTTGACCTTCCCATGTTATGGCTAAGAAATCATAGATTTCATGGTTTCAGTGATGTAATCCCTTAGTAGGGGGTGCTGAACTGATAGGACTGTCAGAACTGAGTACCAAACTTTACGTCAGTGTAGTGTGGGGTATAAACCCAATTGCGAGTTGTACAAGAGATTAGGTAGAGGCGGCTCCCTTAAAGAGTAGAGATTCCCAATGGAACCCACATTCTCACTCATATACACAAAAGGTACTCATGGTTCCGACAAGATGAGGATCAGGGCTAGGAACTAGAAATGATGACTCAGTGGTTGAGCAATGGTTATCTCCATACCTGACTATTTATACCATGTGACAGACTCATTTCCGGTTCCTCTTGTGCATCACATGACAGTACCCCCCTTTAGGACAGTGTCAATAGTCCTGAATCAGTGACGGATCTAAGACGAAACATCGGGGCACCTAAGATCGTTCCTCAGGACCGTAGGCCTCCCACTCAATCAGACAACGGGTCCCACAGCACCTCCAACATGAGCCGAATGGTATAAGCTGGACCACCATCCGCAGTCAGGGGGGAATGGGCTCTGGAACCAGGGGAATAAAATGTAGGTTTTGATTGTAAAACATGAACTGGGTGGACCTTGAGTGTGGCAGGCAGCTGGAGCCGGAATGTTACAGGGTAATTCTTTTGTATGGTGCAATAAAAAAGGGGGGAGGCTTTTGCACTCCATACTCTGGTAAATCAAACCTCCGATTCTTGGTGTTCAAACATTGGAGGTTGGAGACCATAGTACCAATACCTCTCCTCTGGATTCAGAGAGGCCTGCCCTAATTGCATAGGTTCCCCATCTGCTCTGGAGTGGTCTACAGATGGAGATGCCTACCGACTGCTGCTGTGTCCCTGGTGGCTGGAGCTGAGGAGATGGTAGGGTTCTAGGGAATCACAGCTAAGGTAGAACGAGAGACTGTCTTCGGGCAAGGGCTCATCCTCTGATCTGGAGGCAGATATAGCTGTCAATGGTAAAAGGAAGTTCTCGCCCAGCAAGTTCATCAATCAGGTGAGGGGCCAGTCCCTCGTAGAAAGAAGTCAGGAGCACAGCTTCTCTTCACTTGGGTGGATGGCCAAGGCCCGCTGTTTTTATACCATATGGCATTTATACCATGTGACACGATTATTTCTAGTTTCTCATGTTCATCAAGGACCTAGGACATACAGCTGACCTGGGCATTGAGGTTGCAAACAGAAGGATTAGTGGTAGCGAGATGCTTTTCAGCAGGTCACAGTTGTATAACTGTCATATAACATATAAGTAAAAGCTCTTTCTTCTGTACTATAAGTAAACTTTTTCTTAGGGCTTGTCTGTGTAAATAGTCATGGCATTCCTTGAAGCTCTGCTATTGATTAGCCAGCCAGAAACATCCTGTCAGTGCACGTGGATCTCTATGCATCACCGCTTTGGTTTTATTTCAGGATTAGTTTATTAAAATGTTCTAGAAGCAAAAACTGAAGAATGTCAAAGCCTTTTATTTTTTATACACTTACTCAACTTATTTAGACCTGGTTGACTGTGTGAGGGTCTCATTGTCTGCTTCTTTTTCTTTTTTGTGATTGATTTCATGTACTGATAAGAGACTTGGTTGTTTTCAGTGCAGTTATCAGTATCACACCCAAAAAGGTTGTCTTTAGCAGGGCAAGTCAGGTCAGCTGAGGTAAGGGTGTGTTGCACTTTGTCTGAAGGCCAGAGGAAGCTGTAGAAAGCCAGGTCTTTCACCGGCATCCAAAACCAACATTTTCAGTCAGTGCGTACACAATGCCAGCGAGGCTGAGCAGGTCCTTTAAGGCTATTGAGGTGTTCTTAATGACCTCAATCACTCGGCTGGCCGGATTGTCAGGGCATGTCTACCTGCTCACACAAATGCCCTCCGTGCTCACACAAACACATAAAGCTCACTTATCAGGAGTTTAGGTTGGCCTGGCACTTGGTCCGACCACAGTGCCTGAAAATGCACGCGTGTATAAACAACCAACGTCTGTTTGCTCAGTGTGGATTGTGCATGTGTATGACAGGAAGCGGACAGAATGCTTTTGTATATTCTGTTAAAATCATTAAACAATTATTGGAAAGGAGCAGAAACTGGGTTCCCAGAGGAAATCAGGAGCAGCTTTGGCAGTACAGGGAGTGATGAAGTGAGATACACAAAGTTTAGGTGTGAACAGTGTTAAAGGGCTTTTTAAATAGAATTTTAAATGGCAGAATTTTGTACCATGAAAGTGAGATCTGCACTCTTTCATCTTCCTGGGCCTCTTCTATGATAGTCACTGATCTCTTACTAATCCTTCCTTTCGGAATATCCTCTCTGCTTTGCCAGATTTGTTTAAAAGTGTCAGACAGAGAGAAATCAAGGCGACTTTCATAGTTTCATCTGTGAATAATTTTTAAAAGCTGTAACGCTAAATGAGGATATTCAAAAATAAGGAAAAATTATTATTATTTAAAAATATTATCTGCAAAATATTTTATACCATTTTTTTAAATGATTAATTCTTATGGTCATCATAGGACCATGCACACAGGCCTGCAGAGAGCATTTACATTTAGTTTAGGTTTCACGTAGGTTTTTGCTGAACAGTTGAATTAACAGGAAACAATAAATTGTTAAACTGTAAAAATGCCACCAACTTTAATTCTTAGTTAACAACAGGTTTCAAGAAATAGAGTTTACTACACTTGAAAAGATTTTTGCTAAGTCATTTAGACAACTTACTGTATCATGTGGTTCAAACAGTACTAAATTTGATCTGAGCCAAACAATTGACACACCACATTAATATTAACTAAACATGGGATGGTTCAGCAAAGGCCAAAACCGGATGATTAACTTAGAAATGTTTCATACTCAATACTTACTGTATTGCCAATAAATATAGCAAAGCAAATCACTTTAACTGACATGGAAAATAGAGGTGTTCCAAAAAGCTGATTAGCATATCCAGCCTGCAAAAGCACTACAAGAGTTAAACCGCAGGATAGTATACATTTGGATGGGTTTTTATTGTGCTTTTGATATATTTTATTAACATTAGTTAAGCTAACACTCACAACATATTCAAAAAATAGTCAGCTAGCTGTGCCATACAACACTGACCAGTTTTGCAGCAGCGAAGAGTTAAATAAAAATAAGTACTCTGTATTGTATAATTTTATTATATACTCTTTAAAATATCATACACTATTCCAAATACACTCCTGAGCTATGAATGGGCTCAGCTTCTGATGCTGATAAACTTTGGCCCCTCCCCTGTATGCACATAACTGTTTTGCATTTGTAGTGTCAGGAAGAGGAAATGTGAGGCGTGGTAACATTTTGTGAGGCTTAACATTTGATAAGTGTGTCCCGGTTGTAACAGGGTTGTGTTAGGCCCGTGCTTCACTGGCACAATCTGTACTCATGGTTCAGTGATCGCACTCAATAGGCCCACCACGCTCCACAATGACATCATGTAATTGTGTGACATCCCGCCACCATTCACTGCCAGCCCTCAGTGGCTTAGTGTGCTCGTGTCCTCTGTATCAACAGCCACCACCCTCTAAGTCATGACCTGCCAGGGGGCTGCCCAGTAGATGCTTGACCAGAGATACTGAGTCTAGTGCAACAGTGTCAAACTGCAGCCCTACAGGCCACATCATTGCGCAGTGCTCTTATTCCACATTATCTGACATTTACTAAGCTTGATAATTAGCTGTTAGGGCAGGAAATTCTGTATATATTCTTCTTAAGTTGGCCAGTCTCATGTTTCCTGGGTTAGACTTTTAGGGTTTTTTTAGCATATCTATGTTTTAAAATTTTAATTGCTATAACATTGCTCATAATATACAAAGTGAAACCATTTGTAGTAAAAATGATTGGTAATAGATTTATTAGGCAATTGTGACGACTGCACCGTCATGTCTGTGTAGAGCCTGTATGTTTGGTTACCCTTCGTCTCTTTATTTATGACCGGTTTCTGTTTAGGTCCCTTATTCCCTACCAAGTGTTCCTGCTTGATTTGTATCGCGTCCCTGTCTGATTGGTTTCACCTGTCTCAAGTCTGATTGGTTTCACCTGTCTCCTGTTCGTCAGTGGCTTCACCTGTGTCTCCTTTACCCTTTTGTATTTAAATCCTTAGGGTTCCTAGGATCATGGAGGCAGCATTTGTCACATTTCCTGGTTGCATGTTGCCTCTTGTCTTTGTCTCCGTCTCCGTCCCTCGGTTTTCCAGATCCGGGTTCCTCCAGTTTTTGATTCGCTTTTTGGCGCTCGGTCGGCGTCATTCACTGCTTTCCCATGCAGAGCTCTCGACAGTTTCGAGAAGAGGGTTTCTTCGACGTTTCGAGGAGAGCCTTGTCCTCGGCGAGATCTTATATATGTTCATGTTTTCTCTGTCGGTTTCCAGGGTTCCTGGTTCCTGTTTTGTTTTGGGTTTCGTGTTTTCCTTGGTTCCTGTTTCACATATGCACGTTCATGAATCCACGTTTATATATTCCATGTTTTCTGTTCATGTTTTCCCTGCCCTGTTTTCCATGGTTCCTGTTTCATTTATTTAGGTTCTTGTTCACGTTTCCAGGTCTAGAAATGTACCAGAGGCGTCCACCCCCTTCCCTTCCCAGGTCCCGACCGTGACAGCAATTTAGGAAGAGTTTTATTTGTACAACATCTCTGTACCCTCTATCTCATACTGCACCATACTATCTTGATGTCTGAATGGAAAACAAAAAAGGCTATGCTATTATGATTATCATGTGACGACATAGTGAAATTCCAACATACACAAAAAAACAGATTTCTGTGACAAGTGCCAACACATTGTGAACCACATTCTCATTTTCTTTAAAATATTAGATTAAATAGATTTTATAGCATAGAACCTGATATTATCTACAATTAAACACTTAAAAACTAGGGATTTGCAGACACAGTATATATTACTAATGTACAGGTTCATTTGTTTTAGAAATACATGAAGCTGGAAAATATTATATATGTACTAACTATTATGTCTTCAATGCTGCGTCTTCAAAAATTGTAGATTGTGTGCATTCTATTGTTGATGTTATTTAGTGGAACTACATTTTTATTTAGAGAACAACCTTACAGTAAAAGAATAAGAAGGGTTTTACACGAAAGAACAATATCTGATTCTAAAAAACCTATATTATTTTAAGATCATCAGAGCTTTATGGATTATATTTTTTAAATGTCCTAGGGTTGCATTATGTAAAGGTTTTTCATAAAATGTCCTTCACACTGTGTACATACAAGCATATACTTATCTAGGTTTTGTACAAACATATATCTATGTATACTATGTTTATTTATTTGTTTTTTGCTGTTCTTACTTCTGTACTGTCCAATTTCTACTGTGATACACATTTCCCATTTGATGCACATTGTGGGACTAAAAAGGTTTACCTTATTTTTATCTTACATTCATTTTCACATTAGCAAAAAGCATGTTTAGGGAAATACAAGTAGTTCTTCTATGACCTCCCTCAAAGTATTCTTTGCACAAATGGTGAATATAATATTAATTACTTTCTGTGGTCTACCAGCAAGGTTTATTTATTTATTGCTGGTGCCTGGGCCTACCTGTGTTTGATGGGTTGGCAAGGCCACATATTCATTCTCAGGAGGATCACACTAGGAGACGGCAAATGTTACTGCCGTGTCTAAGGAAAGCGTTCTTACCTTCGATCCATTATATGAACCTGCTCACTAGGGATGGCTTTATTCTCAGAACTGCCTGGCCCACATTACTTGAAGTTGTTTACATCCGTTGTGCTGTTGCTCGTATCCTGATGCTTGGTCCTGATATACAGTGTGGCCTCTCAGTGTATATGGGCCGATATTGTGCAGAGGGAAATTTAATTGTGTAACATGGTATAAATGCTCTGTCTGTTTTGCATAAAGCATTGCCCATTGACTGCCAGTCAAAGCTTTTTTTTCTCCTGCATATAATATACAGTGCAGACTGTTTTCCTCAACAACAATATTTCACAAGTAGTTCAGCCATTCAAGTTTGGATAACATCTAAACAATCCCTTTCTTCAAATAAAC
Source organism: Ladigesia roloffi (assembly GCA_037577295.1). NCBI lineage: Eukaryota > Metazoa > Chordata > Actinopteri > Characiformes > Alestidae > Ladigesia > Ladigesia roloffi. The sequence goes on along the minus strand of JBBKCR010000002.1, from coordinate 4,367,012 downwards.
AATTCCCACGTCTGAGAGGCTTATGCCAATGGTTGTGTATCTCCAGTCAGTCAAAACGGGTCTTGCAGGAAGGCAGAATGGATGCCAAATGGAAAGACCTAGCAAAGAATATTCACAGTAACAGTAACGAGCAAAGGAATGTGTGTATTTTTAAGTACAGGTTTCTGAATTAAAGAAGTTTGAATTTAATGCAAAATATAGCCTGAAACTTGTAGTGTTTCTTACTGCACCCGGAATTGACCCATCCTGGTGCTGCCTAAGCAATGACCTTGATTATGTTTACTGCTTTGGTACTGGGTTGTAAGAGGTTGGAAATTAATGGTAACAATTATTTTGATTATCATCTTATCTAGAGTTAAGTGCTATGGCTTTTAAGCCATGGGCCAACAATAGCAACTTCCAGTTGCAGATACTCTTTAAAACTTCCCAGCGGCTATGCCACTGTCCTTTAAAGAGTTGTGGAGAATAGATTCCATTATGAAGTGGTAAAAAATAATAGAACTCTAATAACTGGCTTAGTGCAGTCAGGTCTACTGGGTTGTGGATTGCAAAGTTTTGGTGTTTAGTTCGAGGGTAGAGGTCCTGTCCAAGTGATTTAGCTGTACAGAATGATTTTTACTCACGTATTGTTAGAACATGTCTCTTTTCTGTGTGAGTTGTGTGTGTGGTGCAGTGTTGTGTGTGAACTTCCTTTCACATGTCATAAATATGCCACCGTTTTCCCTTTATCACCAAACCATTAACCTCACCTCTAACACCCTGCTTTCCTGTGGGAGAGTGCTATTTCCTATGGCTGTCTCAAACTTTTTTTCTTGTACGCTTGTGTAAGAGGCTTGTACGTTTGTTGGCAGTTAGGAGTTCAATTTCCATATCGATCCATGTTCCACATGATTTGCTCAATTAGTTTTCTATGAATTTTTCTACATTTATTTTTACTGTTAAAATGTATTTTTCTGGTCTTCCTTTGGTTTTTAGAACGTACAATATTGAAGTAAATCTTCATTGCAGCCCCTGTTTTTGATCTCTGGGTTCGGATCTGTGGGCTAAGGGGTCCTGTCCCATTGGTTGTGGGTTTGTTGATCCTATTGTCTCTTGTATCACTATGCATGGTCCGATGCATAAAGGGTGTCTGGCTAGAAGCTTAGGCTCTGCAACCAGCAGAAAAGCAGCCATCACAGTCCATCCGCTCACATCTGCTCAGTGGGGCGACAAGGACTCGCACTGAAGCAACCAGGACAAAAGCAGTTCACTTGAGCCCTGTGGCCTCAGGGAGAAGCTGAACAAGCAACTGAACCAAACAGTACCAGAGCTGCCACTGGACCAAGGTGCCCGTTCGGTTTGAATTCACTTTAAAATCAACCACTGTCATAGTAGTAAGTAATTATGACTTTTGTCCTTTTTTAGCGTTTCCCGGGAGTAAGATCCATCACAGATTTATATAATTTTTTTTTGTTTTATGCTCAGCATATCTAGGTTAAAAATATTTTGCTACACTTTGTATACAGTGGCCTAATTTTATGGACCATATACAGTGTTTTGCAAAAAGCATGGGTACCTGAGGTAGTTATATTTATTTATTTTGAAAGTAAGCATTTGTGTACTGGGAAAAGTGCAGATATTATATTTTATGTATGTGTGGGTTTTATGAGCCCTTTCCAAACCTCTGTTTAAGGAAATCTAGTACTGCTGATGAGTGCCTCTTTTGGTTAAATCAGGTGTTAATGCTGAAATCCATGAAATGGATGAGAGCATCAGCTAACCCAATTCGTCCTTCTACTTAAGAGAAGCTCACAGTGCTCTTGGCTTTGTCCTGAGTCTCTCTTCCCTCGAGCTTTCTCCTGAGTCTCTCTTCCCTCGAGCTTTCTCCTGAGTCTCTCTTCCCTCGAGCTTTCTCCTGATGAGTCTCTCGTCCCTCGAGCTTTCTCCTGAGTCTCTCTCTTCCCTCGAGCTTTCTCCTGAGTTTCTCTTCCCTCGAGCTTTCTCCTGAGTCTCTCTCTTCCCTCGAGCTTTCTCCTGAGTCTCTCTCTTCCCTCGAGCTTTCTCCTGAGTCTCTCTTCCCTCGAGCTTTCTCCTGAGTCTCCCTTCCCTCGAGCTTTTTTTTTCATGCCAGACCTGAACCTTCAAGCATTCCTCTTACGGTTTCTCTGGATTTTCTTTACTGGGACCTTTGCTCAGGTTTCCGAGAAATAGTGAAATGTTTAAAACAAAAACTAGTCAGAGGAAGCATTGAGTGCTCCATGTGCCCTGCTCAGACACCCTCTGCTTTCCTCAACAGAGTTTGTTACTTCTGTTGCCTTTCACAAACCTTCTATTGGGATAGTTAGTGTCTGTGTTCTTTGGAAATCTACTGAACACACTAGCTGATAGCTAAATGTTAACCCTGATTGCAGTGTGATTCACCACAGGAACTTAGTCCCTGCAAAGCATTTGTCTCTACAAAAAAAGTTTGACCCTAGATTGAGTACTTGTGTAGCAAGTTAAATAACCTAGAGCAAGTTACTGTAGTTAGAGATCTGGATGTATATCTTGCTAGACTAATGAAGGTTCTTAGATATGGACTTTTTGGCCTGTCTGATACACAATGTCTGCTGTGCACACAGAGATGAATGCTATTGGAGTCATAAGTTCTCAGTGGCCATAGTTTCCTCCTGACTTTAAGACAAAGAAGATGTCTTTTTGGCTTTGTTTTTTGTTTGAAATCCAGTAAATGTTTAAATCAGAGCGATTTATATTATTAGGTGTGCAACTAACCATGCAGCAGTGTTTTGGCATGGTTATGATTTTAGCTTTAAAATGGAGAACAGTGCAATGGAAGCTGAGCATTGTGGGTGTGGCCTAAAAGTGCATCACTATCACACATACATACTCTGTAGCATGCTTAATGCCACTAATCTGCTTGTGAAACGAATTAGCGTTGCGATCAGAAGGGCATGTGTTATGTTCCCAAGGCTGCTAAGCACCTCTGAGTTTCCATTGAGCAAGGTACTGTCCACACACACTGCTCCCCAGGTTGCCCACTGCTTCTCTTAGTGAACAGGTTAAATGCAAAGTGGAACTTTTATGCAATTCACACTGTGTGCTATCAGAGAAAAACTGCCCAGGTAGACTATCAAAGCTAAACATTGTTCACTGTGTTCAGCCTTAATTCATTTGTTTTGTTTTAATATTTTTTTCAAAATATTGACAATCAATATCCAACCCTCCCAACTCATCATCATTTTCAGAGCCCAGTTTTTAGTGGTATGCTGTAAAATACCAATAAATTAATCAATTTCAAAGTGGGCATGATTTTTCTGGGGTGGAGGGGAATCATTCAAAAGAATTATACTTGCAACAAGAAGGAAAAATTATACACTCAGTCATATGATAACTCTTAAGTTATTTTGTGGTCTAACAAAACAAATCATATGTAAGCTATATCTGATAAAATCTTATAAATAATTCTGGACAAGGTATTGTAATGTAGCCAAGAACAGACAGTGGAACAATTTCAAGTAATCTGAAAAGCCTATTTACACTCTTTATATACTTTTTAAAAATACACACGTGAATAGATACATAAATACAAAGTTCCATTTAAAATATTTGTATAAGTCATATTACACCAACAACAGAATGGCCAAAATCAAGAGATGTACTGTCACACGAAACCAAATGTCTTTATTTTAGTCCTTATGATTAACTTAATTTTGACCTTAATTTCCCACAAAAGAAGTTATGGAGAATTATGGGGAAAAGTGCAAATATTAAGGCTCATTTAAGGATAAAACTACCAAATTTTCCCATTACTTTTAAAAATTTGCCCCTTAAAAATTAGAAGCTCCTGAATTAAACTTAAGATGAATGGGCTTCCCACTCATGCCTTAAATTTTATTTACAGGTCAAATTAAATTTCACAAATGAATGGTCAATTAATTCAAATGACGGCATTTGGTGTATTTTCAATGGAGTAATTTAAGGTGGGGTTCAGCACATTTTAAGTATATTGTGCTTTAAAGTGACTGTAGACCCATATTTGCATCTGTAACTGCTTATGTTAAATAATTTCTGGAGGAATGCTCCATTTTATGCTCATTTGCTTATCATTCCATCTGCTCATATCTTTAATTTTCCTTTCTTCTTTCTACAGAGCTAAGAGAGAACCATGGGAGAATGGAGTTTCCTTGGTAATATTTTAGAGGAAGTGAATGAACATTCCACTGTGATTGGCCGTGTTTGGCTCACAGTACTCTTCATCTTCCGCATTCTGATTCTGGGCACAGCGGCGGAATTTGTCTGGGGAGATGAACAGTCCGACTACGTGTGTAACACAAAGCAGCCTGGTTGTGAAAATGTGTGTTATGATGAGGCCTTCCCTATTTCCCATATCCGCCTCTGGGTGCTTCAGATCATATTTGTTTCCACTCCATCCCTGGTGTTTGTGGGCCATGCTGTCCATCACGTCCACATGGAAGAGAAGCGCAAAGAGCGCGAAGAAGCAGAGCTTAGCCGCCAGCAGGAAATGAATGAAGAGCGACTTCTGGTGGCAGCAGACCAAGGAAGTGTTCGCACCACCAAGGAGACTAGCACAAAAGGGAGCAAAAAGTTTCGTCTGGAGGGCACCCTGCTGCGGACCTATATCTGCCACATCATCTTCAAGACACTGTTTGAGGTGGGCTTTGTGGTGGGACAGTATTTTCTGTATGGCTTCCGCATCCTGCCACTGTACAAGTGCAGCCGCTGGCCCTGTCCTAACACAGTGGACTGCTTTGTATCACGGCCTACTGAGAAGACAGTTTTCATAATCTTCATGCTGGCAGTGGCTTGTGTCTCTCTCTTTCTTAACTTTGTAGAGATTATGCATTTGGGGATAAAGAAAGCTCGCTTTGTGTTCCGCCAGCCAGCTGCAGCCCAAGTGGAGAACCTGGGTCCTCCTGAGAGGAGCCTGCCATTCCTGCTTACTCCTCCAATACAGAAAGCTAAAGGCTACAGGCCCCTTGAGGAGGACACCAAAGAGGATGAGGTTACACATATCTATCCCCTGGCTGAGTTAGACCTGGAGGCCGGCCAGCCCCCTGTACCATCTCAGGAGGTTGAGCAAAAAAGAATGCAGGAGGTGGCAGCGCCCACAGCACTGCCTGTGGAGGAGACAGTGATTTGTGATGAGATGTTGCCTTCCTTCAATGATGTCACAGAGACCCTGCTTGAGCTACCACAAGAAGAAGAGGTGTGTAGAGAAGGAGATGAGGTGGATAGTTTTAAGATTGCTATGCCACTAGAAGAACAATCCGAGAATGGGGCTTTGGAGGAAACACTGACAGTTGCAGATATGGAAAAGAAAGATGAAGATTCAAATGCTGAACAAGTCAATGACAATGAGACATTGATGGAAGAAAGGCTGAATGTGGAGAGCGGGTCTGAACAGGGTGGGCTATTAGAAGAGCAAAAACCTGAGGAAGAGGAGACAGAGGTAGATGCAGTTGTAGAAAATCCAGTGGAAATTCCAGTGGAGGAGCTTATCGTTATAGAAGAGTGTGTGTTAGATACTGAAGAGACAGTAGAAAGTGGAAGTTGGCCTGTCGCGTTAGACAGGACAGAATTCGAAGGTTTGGAAAAAGAAGATGCTGCAGGACAGGTAGAACCATTATGTAAGGAGGAACCATTAGAAGAGGTAAAATATTTGAGTGATGTGGATGTAGTTGAGGAGATCAAAGAATCAGAAATATTGGACTGTGCTGGGGAGGCACCCACTTTGGAGGAAGTGGCAGCTACAACAGAATTAGAAGATTCCTTTAACACAGAGTCCACAGAGAACAATGATGACAAATTGGAGGCTTTAGCTGATGTTATGGACAAGGGTGACATACAGGCTCTCAGTGAAATGGGCAATGCTGAGGAAATTAAGAGTTCTGCAAGTCTAATTAGCCTGGAGAAGACCGAAGATGCTCTAATGGAAAGTTCACAAATGGAGGTTAATTTGCCAGAGCTGGAGGTCCTAGAACAGGTCATTACAGTCCCACTTGTACCCCTGGAATTGGAGAAATCAGAGACTCTAGAAGATACGAGACCATTAAGTCGTCTTAGTAAAGGAAGCAGCAGAGCAAGGTCAGATGACCTAATGATATAACTTACCTCACCCAAAGAATATACAGAAAAGGCATATTTATTCTGAAACCAAGTTCTAATGTACATTTACTAATAGTACCATTACAAAGTGTTATTGATTTCTCAAAATTTTATGGCAAACATTGAGGGCCTTTTTTTTCAACACTTAGCTAAATATCTTAGAGTTAAAATAAGCATTTTTATTCAAATCAGTCATTAAAATATGGTGTGTGTGTGTGTGTGTATGTGCCCTGCAGTGGGCTGGTGCCCCACCCAGCGTGAGGCTTCACCTTGCAGCCATTGGCCACGGGATAGGCCGAGACCCTAAAGAGGATTAAGCTTTTACAGAACATGAAATTAACAAATAGTCATTAAAATTATATGCTCATATGTACTCAAAGAAATGATCAAAGTGAATGTGTTTAAAGTTTAGATATTTTAAAGTAAAGTGGTTTTATTTTAAACTGTGTTCTGAAATTCTGGGTTTTCTAACCAGAATATTTAAGTCCATAACTAGCAGGTGTCAAACAGTACAGTCAATACCAAGAGTACAAATACAACATAAAAGCATAATCAACACTTTCCCTACTCACACTTGTAATGTGTGCATCTTTTTAATTTCTATGTTAATATTTTATACTATTGTTCAATTAACGAGTTTTGCCTTGGCCTCACTGAATGCTAAGTTTACTGTCTGAACAGATTTGTCTCATTCCCTCTTCTTGCCAGATATCACAGAAGAAATGCTTTTGGTTCCATTTCAATGGTTATTAAGTAAATTAGTTTAGTTTTTTTATCCCCAATCATGTGTCTTTAGAGAACCAAAAATTGTTCTTCTTTGGCATTGCCAATCATCTTTTTATGGTCAGTATTTTTCTATAAGTCAGAATTTTTTACTCCCATTGCATCTGTGGAGTAAATTGCCCTTCTCTGCTAGAGGAAACATTGCAAATATGATGATGAAGGTAATGTCTGATCAACACTAAGTTTTCTTTATCTGCATGCAAACTCACATACCAATTCCATTCTATGGATGATTAAGATGGTTTGTAATTATTCATTCTTATATACATATTTTTCAAGTATTTCTAGTATTGAGCTTTGTCACAAAATATATATTCAAGTAAGCAAGCACAAAAAATATATTTTTTAAAAGGATATGTTCAAAAAAGTCAAATTTCTTTTCAGCAAAATATAATTAAGATGATATAGCTAATGCCCAAAATATCTCTGCCAGTCCTAAATTCTGATATTACATTGGTATTACACTGGTATTCAGGATTAGATTTTTTGGGGTATTTGTTGGTACAGTACAAAAGATAAAAAACATTACCCATGATTCCTGTAAATGAAAACAAACAGATACTGTGGACATTAATGTGAAAATAACAGGTGCTTGTGATCTTATTCTGTAGAGGGCCATGCTCTTTTAATGTGCAATGTGCATATTTCATTATTTGTGTCTATCAATGACCTACAAATTGGAATAAAGATTCCAGTGCTCATAGCTTGTTCTGTCTTCTTGTACTTAACAAATATGTTGCTCTTAATGAGATTCAGTTCACTATGAAACCAAACCCCTTAATTTTACCTCTTACAATAACCATCATTTTGTCTTTAATTTCCCATACAGGAAATTAAGGAAAATTAAGGGATAAAGTGCACAGTTAAAGAAGGATTTTTCCCATTTTTCCCCTTAAATAATACACCCTCCTGAACTAATGCCTTGAATTTAACATTACGGGATTTCACAAACTAACACCTGCTTAATTCAAATTATGGGGGTTGGTGTATTTCCCGGTAAATGAAGGCAGGGTTAAGTACATTTAAGTACCATGTGTTTCGTAGTGATTGTGGTGGGAAACACTGTGAAATCTTGTTGTTGTGGTACTTTATTGACGCTTGTTTTTTTCCCAGATGACTTGTGTGACCTCTAGTGGACAGCAAACACACACAGTGCTTACCAACGAAATACAAAGGATCTCTTAAAGCTGCCTGTTTGTTTGCTGACAAAGGTCAAATGGGCTGCTTTGTTTGTCTAGAAAACTGTGGACACCTGAAATGTGCTCTGTTTTAGGGCACCCTGATTGATGAATCTCACAATGATGCCACTTTATTTACCATGTTTGCGGAGCACTTAACAAATGACTTTCCATTTTTTCCCACCATGGTCACCCACTGTAGCCTGACAGTATACTTAGTGCACAGAATTAAAGTTAAAAGTGAATGTTTATTGTCATATTTACAAATAAGAGTGTACAGAGCATAATGAAATGTTTACTTGAATACCCTAATCACAGACAAAACATGAAACATGGCACATAAAAGACATAAAAGACAAAGTAAGAAATAATCACATGCTAAGTTGTATGTGCAGTGTCAGTGCAGTGCAAAGTGGGAAGTGACAGTGTGGTGTAAATTGCACAATAAAGTTAAAGATCAATACAACAGTCAGACTTTTAGCTTAGGCTTTCCTTGGTGGCACAAAACTGGCAAGGCAATATAGGAGAAATGGAGGACACTTTGATATTAAGAACCAACTTAAATGCTGAAAATGGGGATTCTGAAAATTATTGCCTTGGACAGACCATTGTTAAGAAGTCCATTTTCAGTGACTTAATATGCTGTTTGTGCAAGGACTCATTTCTACAAAAAGTTCTGGTTAAAAAAATATGCATATATGGGCAGACAAGTCCATGTACTTCTGTCAATGTCAAACTGTAAATTGTCATAACTTTTCATAACAGTTGCAAGACATTTTGGAAACATATTTTGAATCCAAAGTGTGTTCATGAATTAATGCATACCTGATGCCTTGTGACAGTCTGCAGGTAAGAAAATGTCGAAATGTTGAAATTCTGATGCCTCAATATGAAACATGATCAAAATTCTCTTTATTCCCTCTCTGTTTCATATTGCCCCCTCTGTTCTCACTGCTCCTGTTTCACTCGCTCACTCATTATTTATACTGCAAGACACAAATGATCGAAAATAACTTCAGTGAATCCCTTTCCTTGATAGATTTCATGAAATGCAATCAGCAGTTTCATGGATGGGTAAATTACTCATTCAAAGTACATTATATACAAAAATGTGTATTGATCTGTAAATGCCCTTAATTTGTGGAACGTATAATGAAAAACCTGAAGA
>JBBKCR010000002.1:4285159-4302663 GCA_037577295.1 Ladigesia roloffi | reverse complement strand
TATTTTAGTTTGTTCGTTTGAGGAGTACGAGCCTTGTCTGTCTTGTGTTTGTGTTACGTGTTTTCTTTATTAAAACTCTTATTTACTGCTGAAGCGTCTCCCCCTTCTGCTTACCTGCGGCAATGAGCCGTGACAGCATGGTTGCAAGCAGTTTATCAGAAGAAAACCAATCCGGTTTGGGAACCTTGCTTCGCCCACATTGTACATGTTCCACATGGAGCCTTATTGTGGAGGCATCTGCCTGAAACTGGCCTAGGACAGGGCCCAAGTGCTTCAAGAAATTTTTAATGGAGAGTGAAATTTAACCAATAAGCCTTTGAGCTGTGTCTGCTCCTATGTTACATTAATCAAATTTATTTAAACTGAGGCTGTGAAATAATTATTTAGATTTTTGACACTCTCGGGTCTTCGGGTTTGAGCCGTTGATTAGTTCATCTCTCGAGTATTCCGGTTTGAGTTGCTTGATGTCGCTAAAAAAAAACGCCAGTTGCTGTGCAGTGGGTGGTTTTATGTCACGTGCCATCAAGGAGAATCACAGAAGTGGTTATTAGGGCTTCAGTTTGGTTTACATTGTATTAGGGATTCCAATTATTATGCATCATTATTTTTTTTTTTAATTATTACCAAAAAAAAGAACAAATTTGGGACCTTGGCTGCCTGGGTGTTTAAGGGGGGTTCATCTGAACAACCTAAACCCCCACCAGGCTTAACTAGGCATGGTTACAAATGTATTCAGAACTGTATCAGGTACATAAAGATACAATGCACACTGAAAGGGAACTAACAATGACATCAATGCAATTACTGCAAATCAGGTCTCATTAAACAGTTAAATAACTCCAGAGCTAGGAATGTTTGAATTTACAAAATAAGAATCGACAATAATTTACAAAAATGAAATTAATTCACACTGTGGGAAAAGCTTAGACTGATTTAACAAGTTAACTGACTTGGTATTGTTCAGCAAAAACACAAAATCTATTAGCGGTGACCGTCACATAATTAAATGATAAAGCAATGAAAAGCCATGTGAACTGAAAAAATACTGGGATAAAAATGGAAATTGAAATTGAATTGAAATTTTGTAACATTCGCACTTCATTAAAAACAGTGCAAAACGTATAAGGGCAGTGCATATTGTAGGGCACTGAAACGAATCTTTAATGTGACTCAGGAACAAATAGTCATCTTGTACGAGTGATTTGTTCAGTCATGCATGCGCATTTGCACTACATCCTATAGTTTCTGTATTAGAATTATTGAGTCTTAAACCCGAAGACTCGAGAGATGAACTAATCGATTCTCTTTCCAGCTCAGGCTGCATAGGTTGACATTACAGGGCTGTCACGTGATGAATGTACGACTCAAACCCGAAGCCTCGACAGATGAACTAATCAACGACTCAAACCCGAAGACTCGACAGATGAACTAATCAATTCTTATTCCGGCTCAGCCTGCATAGGTTAACATAATGGGGCTGACATGGGATGAACGTACGACTCAAACCCGAAGACTCGACAGATGAACTAATCAATTCTCTTTCCAGCTCAGCCTGGATTGGTTCGCTAAATGGGTTGTCAGGTGATGAACGTACGACTGAAACCCGAAAAATTGTCAGCAGCGGCGGAGCTAGACTTTTTTACTTGGGGGGGGCCAGGGAGTGGGCAAAGCTATTTCACTGGGGCCAGTATAACGCGTACTCACTCCCAACTCATAATAGCAAAGATCCTTCATTTTACTCTCACTGACCGCAGCTGCTACGTTCATTCTGAAATCATCTTTAATAATATTCACACACCATGTACGTTATTTTCACAATTACCCAGCATTAATTTTGGGGCGGCTTAGCCTCTCCAAGCCTCCGATACGTGCCGCCCATGCTTGTCAGATAAGAGGTGAGGTGAGTGTATCATACATTAAAGACACAGGTAAACAATGAATGAAACTTTTCTGTTCCTTATAGCATTATAGTTTTGTCTTGTTTATAGTTTGACCAACGTTTGTGTAAGCAGTAGATATGTTAGGAAAGTAACACATAACATTTTAATAATATTTTGCTAAAATGAACTAAATGACTCGAATGACTCGAAAAAAGATTCGTTCATCTTGCTGAACGGGACTCAAAGATCCGAGTCGGTAAAATGATCCGAACTTCCCATCACTAATAACTAGCAGATAAAATGGCGGATCTTCAACTAATCTAGTGGGTGGGTCTCGACAAATGAGGGGCGGTTTTAAACAAATAGGCGGTTCTATGCACATATAAATATATATGAAGTATAAATAATTTATATAGTTAGGTGAATTACTAACAACACAGATAGTAGGAAACTGCTAATGTTACGACTGCACAGACACACAGAGACACAGAGACAAGAACAGTCTAAAATATTAAGTCTGAAATAAAAACAAACCTCCAAAAAAACATTTAGAAACATAATTTATATGAAAAGCACTATGCTATATCCACAGATGCTGGATTTAAATACTATGGACAAATAACTTATTGCTGATAATAGTGGTTAGGAATATGTTATTGATTGTAGTACCAGGAGATCAATAGTGTATAATAACTACTGACATTTAAAATATAGTAGAGATGTCATTGAAAATATTAATTATGAAATAAAATGTAAATAATGACATTTTTCGAAATCTAAAAGTATGTAATATTATCAAAAATCTAAAAGAAGAGCCTAATAGAAGAGGGTGCGGAGTTCCAGTGATGCTGATGCTGAGGTTGAACATCAGAGGGTGGAGAGAGAATTTTCTGCGCATGCGTAGGAGTGAAAGCAAGCCCTGGGGGAGCAGCTGCACCGTGTCGGGTTTCTGGAGATTTTGGCTAAAATATCCACCTTATAGTCCTTCACCATTCAACATCAACCTCGCAGCGGTGAGTGGCATTACTCTGGGTTTTATTCGTGTGGTGTTTCTTTGAGGAGTAGCTCTAATTTCTCTGTATTAACGGCGGAGTCGCACAGACCCACAAACGAGCAGCTGTTCTGATTCCAGACCTTTCTTGAGTCATGAGCTTTAAATGGGGTTAAACTGAGAATACATATCAATAAATCAGTGACTTTATTTTATTTGTATTGTCTTTTTCCTCAAGAGTTTCTTCAAACTTGCCCTTGCCTAAAACCTGAAAATAAGCAGAGCTTTAGGGCTTACCCTTCTGTGTCATTTATCATCCAGCATCTATATTAGCCTGCAATGCTAATGCTGCATCTGGAGAGGGACATTATTCTCTAAAATACAATAAAAGTCATTTCGGTTGCTGGTTAATGGATGTTTTACTACAAGCACGAACGTAGACATCGTTTATTTTCGTATTTTGGCGAAAACATCTCCTGAAGTCTGATGTTTTTACTGCACCTATTACAGATACATCATATGAACAAAAGTATTGGGACACACTTGTTTTCCAGGGTTTGGGTTTGACCCCTTACTTACAGTGAAGGGCTTAATTTTAATGCTTCAACTTAACTTTGTGGACAGTTTTGGGGGAAGGTTCTATCATTTTCCAGCATGACTATGCCCCAATGCAGAAAGCAAGCTCCATTAAGACATGGTTGGATGATTTTAGTTTGTAAGAACTTAACAGAGCCCTGACCTCAACCCCATCCAACACATTTAGGATGAACTGAAATGGAGATTGTGAGCCAGGCCTTCCTGTCCAACATCAGTGCCTGACCTCATAAATGCTTTACAGATTTAATGGGCAAAAATTTTCCCACAGCAGCTCCAAAAGCTTATTGAAAGGCCTCCAAGTAGAGGGGAACATGTTAGAGCTTCATAGGAGGGACCAACTCCATGTGAAGGTCAATGTATTTGAATTCCTCATAATACTTAAGTCCATAGAGTTTATATAAATGGCAGGAGCTCTTTTCATACAGATTACAAGAACATCTTAATGAATTTATTTTTGTAATCATTGTCTGTGTAGTCATTGCTTACTATAATTGTTCTGTCGTGGCTTTATTGATTTTATGGAGGTGGGGGATCTAAAAAACCCAAAAGAAACAGAACATGCCTTTCCTTTATTGCACGTCATGCATTAAAGTCCTGTATGTATTTACATTTTAGGTCTGGTTTGCAGGTCATTTACCACTGGAGTTTGCCATGACATCGCGAGCAGGTCCAAGAGCTGCAGGGACTGATGGAAGCGACTTTAAGCACAGAGAAAAAGTGGCGTCTCACTACCAGATGAGGTAACTTCTGCTACATCTTTACAATAAACCTTTTACAAAACCATTTTAAGCTCTGCTTCAAGGACGATAAATGCATGAAATACAATAAACCTTCTATCCCCATTTTTTACACTACATGACCGCACCCATTGCTAACAGGTGCAGCTGGTAACATAAATACCACCATGCAGTTTGCCCATGCAAACATTTGCTGTTGAATGGATCAGATTGAAGAGCTCAGCTAATCAGCTCGTCCAGTTTCTGCTTGGCTAGAGCTTCCATGTCAGCTGCCATTTTCAGTAATATGAATTAAATAATAAGACACACAAGGCCAGGGAATCAGTGCGGCAAGTGGTGACGTGTATTGTTGTAGCACGTTTGTTTTTCCTGCAAAACTCACAGTTTCAGACGATTTTTGATAGCAACATCAGCAAAGGACTATCAGGGGCGTGTCTATGGTGGGGAGACTGGGGAGGGGCAATGCCCCCCCAGGGACCAGCCCTGCCCCCCACTGAGCTATGCTTTGTTTATCCAAAGAAAATTGTCTGCCCCGCACCAAATGAGTTAACTGCCCCTCCACACATGACATTCAGGTCACACCTCTGAGAACTATGTGTCAGGAACTAGACGGAGTGGGTTTCCATGGCCAAGCTGCAGTGATGTAAAACATACTGCCATTGGATCTGCCCAAAGGTATATTTGTATCATTGGGTTGTGTTTGTCATTTTATGTTTTATTTCATCGTTAACCATGACTGCATACTTACTTACTTGAAATCTCTGTGTTGCAGCGCTTCATTTAAATCCGAGATCAAGAAGCTGACTGTTGTACATATTCTAATATGGGCGTTGGTAGCCGCCCAGGTGATAGTGGCCCACCTCAAGCTACTGTCCCATGATGTGGTAGCCATGCCGTACCAATGGGAGTATCCGTACCTCCTGAGTCTGCTGCCGTCATTGATGAACGCCTTGGCTATGCCCAAAAATAACATCAGCTACCTGGTGATCTCCATGATAAGCGCTGGTCTGTTTTCTGTGGCCCCACTGATTTTTGGGGCCATGGAAATGTTTCCGGTGGCGCAGCAGCTGTACCGGCATGGAAAAGCTTACCGCTTCATCTTTGGTTTCTCAGCTGTGTCAGTGATGTACCTGCTCATGGTGATCGCCGTCCAGGTACATGCCTGGCAGATCTACTACAGCAAGAAGCTTCTAGATGCCTGGTTCAACTCCACACAGGAAAAGAAGAAGAAGTAAAGATGTAAACAATGAAAAACTGAGTGTAGGCCATGCTATACCTCCAATTCTACATGCATGGAAATATTAAAAGCGACAAATGCACACAAACAGACCATCACATTATCCTTTTTAAGTTATTATTATTATTATTATTATTATTATTATTATTATTATTATTATTATTATTATTATTATTATTATTATTATTGCTGGAATTATTGCTCCTCATTCAGTTTTTTAAATATTGACATGGTTCCAATGCCAATTCTCCGGTTCACATTCATGCTGTGGGCAGATTTTTTTTTATATAAACTTTTAACTTTTTTTTTCACCCCGAACACTGCATTTATAGCAAACACACAATCACTCTTCTCATTTTCTTGCAGAAATGCAGTCTAGTTACATTTTACAGTTACTGGTGTGTTCACCAGTTTATGATTTCATACTGGTTCTTTACACATTTCATGTATTGTGTTTCTAATAACTGGAAAGCCTGTCAGTCCAAAGATAGGTGTACTGTAAAATGTGTGTATGTCTTTCAAAGGGATGTATGTGTGCATGTGAAATATTTTGCCCCCAAGACTGCATTTCACCACAATATATTGTATCATCATGTGTTTTGGCTTTTTTTACCTCTCTGCCTCTTTTTAATGCTCCAATAATAAAAGCTCAATTGTTTGAAGTAGTTGTGAAAACTTTGAAACTTCTGGTATAATCAAGATTCGGAATGATCCTGATGTAATTAAAATGGAAACAGCATTAATCTGACCTTGTTTGAATTGAAGCTGTCCTGAGCATGTTGGCTACTGCTGCTACTGAAACCTGTAACCTAGTGTACCAGTTTCGCTTGCAGTAGATGGTGCAATCACTACTAGCATTCAAGATTTTTTGACTAAATAATATGCACATCCACATCAGATTTCAAATTCAAATTTTTGTCTGGTCATACAAATGATGCACATATGCTTCATATTTGTATATGGTATATTATGCATTAAGATAAAGGAGAATGTTCAATTCATACAGTGAGTTTGATCTCACATTTTGCTGTTTTATTATTGTAATGGTCAACCTCATGCAGACAAAAAGGTGATGATGTCCATTTCTTAACATAGAACCATTTCCTGTTAGGGTGCAGGTTAATAATTCCCAAACAGGGTCAAAGACTCACAACATAAACCTTATTTTTTCAGAGACCAAATACATGTCCTTAATGGAATAGTTGACAATATTAATCCACAATCCGAAGACTTAGATAACATTAGAACCAACTCTAGAACTTTAAAATACAAAAACAAAGCAAGATAATTATCAGAAAATGTCAAAGAATATGTTGAGGAAAAGAAGATTGTTTTTATAATGACTCTGACTGCTGTGTATTTATCACCTTTTCTTAAAGAGAATTTGATTTACATTTTATATCTATGTACATTATTTGAATGTTTAATGCATCCAGTGTGAGCTGGGTTTATACCTAAATAAAGTTAGTTAATCTAACTATCTGTCATTTACATACAGTACATTTTTACTTTCATGTAATTGGACAGCTATGCAGAAATGTCACTCAGTCATCCAGAGTTAGTGGTGGAATTTTCTATTCTTGTGATACCAAGTCAGAATTGGGGGACAGTACCTTGCTCATGCGTAATCCCATTCCTGGGATTTTAGTACACAGCCTTCCAATCACATGGGCAATTGCCTGATACCAGCTGCTGCTCTGACGATAGGAACTAGATGTCTAATGGGTGTTATTTCATTAGTTGAATACAGTTATGTTGCCTGATGAATGAAGTTGAGGTTTTGTCCTACATTGTCTTTTTCAATGTATTATTGCCACAGAGGTACATTTACTTCACATCCAACATCAGTGTCTGACCTCATAAATGCCCTACATAATTCCCACAGAAACCCCAACGTCATGTGGACAGCCTTGCAAGAAGAATGGAAGCTGTTATAGCTGATAATTTGGGGGGCCGACTCCATATTAAAGTCTATGTATTTGAATCCAATATCTTTAATGCCCATGTTGATGTCATTATCAGGCGTCCCATCACTTTTCTCCATGCAGTGTATTATGACGCCTGATTGTTTTCAGTACTACTGTAAAGAAACCAGAATCCAAAACTTTCGCATGGAAGCACTCTCAAAACATTTGTTAATCTCGACCATATTATTCTAAAGAATTTGGTGGAATTCTCGTGTAAGTGAGAACACGTCTTCAGAAACAGTAGGATTATTAATTGGTCACAGAATCTGCTTGAAATCGAACTGGAAGGGAAAAAGCCTGTCCTCGCTCTCCACTGCGCATGCGCGGCTGGTTTTGCCACGTACAGGCCGAGAGTGTTCCGGATGTGCTGCTGGTTCGGGGAGAGTCCGGTCTGAGCTGTTTCTGCTGAGCCTCTTCCGACACCTCCTGATTCCAGGTAAACCACATTGGTACTACACTGATCAGACGTGTCCTGTGTATCCACTGCCATTTGTACATAGTGAAACAGCCGCCTAAATCGCTTCTGACTGCGTTGTCATGCCATGACACTTGTCAGATAACTGTAGAGCGCTAGCATTACTTTAGCATCGAAAAAAACTGGGGCAAACTAAAAACCAGGCGGTCGAGCAAAGTACCAACGTTATATTCTCATAAATTGACGACAAGTACATTTTTTGTCATGGTCATTGTGTACTTTTTCAGGCTCTGAGCGAGGTTTTGAAAGAAAACTAGTTTGTTCCGTTAGCTACTTTACGCCGGTTAAAGAGGAGCTCACTTTGTAGCAGGAAGTCTACTGAGGGGAGCTTCCATTGTATACTGTGCACATCACTATTTGACAGGCGAGGAAAAACGGCCTGATAGAAAAACAACGCCTTAGAAAACACGGAGGTTTAATAAGTAATGACTCTGGCATCGAAGGTATACGTTTGGGATGGTCTAGTATGTCGTGTCACCATGTTTCTCAGTGTTTTTGTTTGTTGTTGTTCTCATTACTGACAAATAGATGATGTTAGCCTCTCGGCTGGCTAACCCTCTCTTCGCCCCTGACACTGACAGCTTGTAAATACACCATAGTTTCGCAATAACTGTGTATGAAAAGAGTTCAGTTTGTGTAAGGTGTCAGTTTTGCGCGCTATTAGCTGTGTTACTCTCTGTTGTGGACATTGGGCAAACCTCTGCTGTTTATTCTCACTTTCACTACTCGCACAAAAGTATTGGGACGACTGACCATTACACCAACATTGATGTTTAACTGTAATGAAATTGTGTTCAAAAACATATACTTTTATATGGAGTTGGTCCCCTTTGTAGATATAACAACTTCCACTCTTCTTGAAAGGCTTTTCTATTTATTTAGTGTTGTCTTAGGAATGACGCACTCCTTCCTTAGAGCGTTTATTAGGCCAGGCACTGATGTTGGATCAAAAGGCCTGGCTCGCAGTCTCTATTCCAGTTCATTCCAAAGGTGATGGGTGAGGTTGAGGACAGGGCTCTGTGTGGGCCAGTCAAGTTATTTCATACCCAGCTCACTTTGTGCATTGTCATGCTGGAATAGAAAACGTTCTTCTCCAAACTGTGTCCAAAAAATTTGAAGCGTGGCATTGTCCAAAATGTCTAGGTGTACTGAAGCATTAAGATTAAGCCCTTCACTGGAAATACAGGGCCTAGACCAAACCCCTGACCAGCAGGTGTGTCCCTATAATGTATTTCAAGAAAGACCAGTTAGTAGATGCTGAACAGCAAATCATTTAGGCACCCATGAACCTAAATGAGCCTAGACTACTTCAACTACTAGCAATGACATCATCTTTTCATTTCAGGTGTAAATATAGTAAAATGCATTACAATAAGTATGAAATGTATCTGCTTTTCTGTCCGGCAGAGACTTTTGTGCCAGAATCTGATCAGAGAGTTTGTTTTAAATGTGTTTATGGATAGAAGTTTGGGGGGGAAAAAAGAAACATAAAAGAACATCAGTGCTACCCCATGTAATCCCTGACTAATCATTGTGTATCTTCTGCTCAAATTCATGAATGTTCTTTCAGAAAATGAAAGAGTAACCAGTCATGGGTTGAAATGAGGTGATGAAAGCATTTGAAATGATTAAGCATGTCATTGATCTTCATTTTGATCAGCGGGCAGATACAGGGCAGACAACTGAAACGTTAAACTGAATTGATTTGTATGTTAGAATCAATGGGATTAGCTAGTTTTCCTCCCATATGTATTTGTATAGATGTGTAGGTGCTTACACTGTGATCAGTGGCAGCATCATTCATTCAGAGGATTGTTGTAATGGTTCAAAGTCTGTGTTGGGAATGTTGGCTTGCCAAATCATTCATTCTGCTCTGACCCTTAGACTGTGCTGTGCACTTTACCGACATCGTGCCTGGTCAGATTACCGGGACCTAGGACCTAATTACAAGCCTGACTTATCTTCCCTACTTGGGTTTCAACTGACTGTTCTGCATATTGTGTTCCTTTTAATTAGGTTTCTTGAGCAACTCGCCATAGTCATCGGAGACGAGCAGTTCGTTTTTGGGTCTATGAGCCTTTAAGAGCTCTGTAAAATGTAGGTTCTGTTGGTCTTTAGTTGACAATGAATTGCATAATTGAAATTTTATCATTGTATGAAACTTTTCAAATACAAGCATCAAGTGGCCAAATCGTCTGATTGGTCTGATTGATCTTACTTTATAGTTCACTTGTTTCATTGCTTAATAGCTTCTGAATTTTTAAAGATGCAACTGGAGCTCAGCTAAATATTATTCAAAATGCTGCTGCTTTTTTTTATATAAATGTATTTGCCTCTGCTTTTAAGTAGTAGCGGTTGGTTTATTACGGATCACAAAATAATTGTATTGGCCATTTAGCTTTTAAATGCAGGCTTAATTTTGTCCTCCAACAGCACTAATGGAAGTTCAGATTGTTCTGCATAAAGGTTAAATAGCACTTGTATAGTTCTGCCTTTGCCTTAATCCGTGTATTCTAATGCAGAGTCGGTGAACAGCTGGACACGTGTGTCTGACTTTCTGTGTGCCCATGTCTCTACAGTATGAATGGCCAGCTGGACCTGAGTGGGAAGCTGATCATTAAGGCTCAGCTGGGGGATGATATCCGCCGCATCCCCATCCACAATGAGGACATTACCTACGATGAGCTCCTGCTCATGATGCAGCGCGTTTTCCGCGGCCAGCTCCAGAGCAGTGATGAAGTCACCATCAAATACAAGGATGAAGGTGATTGGACCTTACATTTCATCTTGTATAAATGGGCTATTGTTCCAGGGTCTGTTGAAACATAGAGACATGATGAAATTAGCAACTTGCATTATGAATCCAAGCATTTTGGGTTTAAATGCATTTTTATGTGCATATCAAATTGACTGTATTGATCTGAATAGCATTATCATGCTGATTCTGATTGTGGTACTTTATGTGTCAGTTTCTCAGATTGGAACTAAGACTAATCTAGGTTACACAGCATTTCAAATAGCAGTTCTCCAAAGAAAATACAGTCGTAGACTTAATCATTGGAGTCTGGAAACTAGCCCACAGCCATTACTACGCAAGAATCTTAGGCTCCTGTGCAAATAGTCATATGTCTGATCAGTAAGAGGTTTTCTGCAAGAAAATATTATAAAAAATACAAACAAACAAAAAAGCATGAAATATTATTAATAAAAAAAGTTCGTACAAATACTTGACATTTTGTGAGCTAGTTAGAAGTTCAGTTTTTGATCACAAAAGTGAAGCTCCTGATTTAATCTCATTACGTATTGATTGAGCCAAAACAAATATCTGAAGTATGTGAAGAGAACTACAATGTAATACTGGGTTGTATTAATCCCTTTTATATACATTCTAATATTGTCTTTTAAAAACATACTGCTCAGCTAAACAGGTTCTAAGGTCTCTACTGTAAGACTTTTGGATGGTACTGTGCTGTCTTTACTATATTATAGTGCCGCAGGAACGTCACATAAATGGACTGAAAACTAATTTTAAAATTATAATATAGGGGTCAGAACAAATCTATAAGCAAAAACATTTCACATTCTTCCCTGAAGCTAGCCAAGGAACCAGATTGTGTACATGCCTCAATAAATGTTCATTCCTTCACGGGTTCTGCTCCTTGTCCCTGTTCTCTTTCAGACGATGACCTTATCACCATCTTTGACAGCTCTGACCTGTCATTTGCCATCCAGTGCAGCAGAATATTAAAGCTCACTCTGTTTGGTAAGTTATTTTGAGAGCTTTGACTACTGGCTTTATCAGATTTATCTCTAATTCACATCCTGGAATTTGAGTGATTTTAGGGTACGCAGGTTGCCTATATTTACATGCCACAAATTTCAGTTAAAAATAAATATCCCTGCATTCGCATGACACATAACTGTAGCAACATCATAGTCAAATTTCTGACCCAGAGGTTCTCTGTACAGGGAACATTACCACTTAAGCTTTGAGATCACGATCTACGCTGAACAGATTGTTCTGTAAGCAGATAATCCCTTTCCAGCTGTGGTGATGTAATAACCCAGAGTTAATACCACGGTCAGAGGGTGGGCCACAACCGAGCAGGAGGCCTGGTGGTGTTAGCTTCTGTTTTGCATTGATTGTAAATGACACAATGAAATTCACTCTTCTATTAACCTACAGTAAGGTTGAATGACAATGTACTAAACTTGTTAGGATGCACATAAGGCATTAAACAATACAGTCCACTCAGCAGAGTACAAACATTACATTAATGTAGAGCCATGTGCAATAAACATTAAACAGGGAGCAGGGGAGGAGTTGGTGGTGAGGAGGAGTCTACACACTCTTTGAAAGTGCATATTAGGGAGCCCATGGCTGACATTTAATCCTGCGGCTAATGCATGACACTGTAGTTGCACATTCAGAATCATGTGTATTAAAGTATTGTTTTATCATATTGCAAAACTCAGTTATACACTCACTCACTTTCTGTAACCACTTAATCCTCATTGGGGTCGCAGGTACCTGGGGCACATCCCGGGGCCAATGGGAGGGAGGGAGGGAGGGACACACCCTGGGTGGGCACCAGCCCTGTGCAGTCCAAAACTCTCCCAAAATATGAATGTTAGTTTAGAAATTTAATCTATAACATTATTAAAATCTTAGTTTGGTCAACTGTTCACTTATGCGATTATCTGACATGGCAAAGTGTGTAAGTCTAAAGTAAAGTCATATAGTTCCCTGTACATTTGGTGAATAACAGAAGCTGTCATGCTTGGAAGATTCAAGACTCTTCACATATGCCTTTTAAATAAGTATAAAGAACTGAGTTTCAAGGAAAATGCAATTCACTACATGAAACTGATCTTTTCTAAAAGCTGTCATTGCCAACCTGAGAACTTAACTAAACTGATCAGATCGAGTAACATTGCAAGATATTGCTGTAATAGACAACTGGACAATAACTTTCAAAGATGCTCTTTGCTTCTGGACCTTTGTATGACCCTCACAGCCACTTTAGGCTTTTAGGTCTTAGTGTGACCCTGTGCTTGTTTATGTGATTTGTGCTGTTGTATCATTTATGGTAAGGGCTGATTCACTCAAGGTGAATGAGGATAAAGGAGTGTGAGGATAAAGGAGTAAGTAAAAATACCAACTTAGTTCCGTCCTGCAGGCTGCATACATTCTGTGTGCTGTGAGCTGTCTTTACAAGGAGAATAAACCACAAGCTCGCAACCAACAGGGAGTGTTCAGAGAGAGTTTTTTCTAAAACATTGCAAATGAATTTTTCTTCAAATAACCTAGCACTACAGTTATGTCTTCGTTGAAGAAGTCAAAGTATATCTATACTCTAAAACAATGGTTCTCAACAGGGCCCACCCGTCTATCATGGCATGTTGCCAAGGCCCGCTTGGCCACCTTAGATGATATTAAATAACCAACTGCATACGAATGGCCTGTCTCGATTTTAGTTTCATGGCCAAGTCAAATGCATTCGCAGCACACTGGTCGACAAAACTGGCTCTAAAACTTGATCATGAATCGCTTCTTCTAAAGTCCAGCACCCAGATTATGTGGTTCTTCTCAGGTAATCAGCATTAAGACTTACAATTTGCATATCGCCTTCTTAAACATCTGCCATCAATGACAATATTTAAAATGATTGTATATATTTATCTCAGGACTTTGCTGTGATTTGCTTCCTTGGCTGCAGTCTAACTCTTGAACGGCTTTAGATGCTGGCTCCTAGTCAGAAACCACATCCGTCCTCTGTATTGTCCCATTGTGATACAAAGCTGTTTGAGTACAATATTTTTTTTTTCAGTACATTGAAAAACATTTTCTAGTTCATTGGCTAGTGCAAGAATAGTCTTATCTGCTTCTCTGAACATAATAGGTATGTAACTATAATCACAGTCAGCTAGCAGCTCCCTGCTGTTTTTATAGTTACACGTCTCATTATCTTTCACATAATTACTTTGGAAGATCTAATTCCTGAGAAAGAGATTCACAGGTTCAGAAAGAACAGTTTTAAATGTTTTCTCGTTTAAAATATTCCTCTCAGTATATTACATTTAATTGCCTTTATCTTTGCCTGCCTTGATTTGAATGTTTTTGGGAACAGGCATGTTCAGCTGCAATGAAATACGAGGTACTTTCATAAAGTTTCCGCACTTTTTTTTTGGGAAATGATAGCGGTTGGAAGATAGAAATTAGTTGTGTCTGATAGCTGTTGGAGAAATTCACATTTGTATCATTTTATTCATTTATTTCTTTATTATTATTTATTCTTTTACATGTATTCACATTCAGTATTGAGTCAGTGATTCAGTGATTCATTTATTTAGTTATTGATTGTTGTGTGATTCATTTAAGGTAAATCAGAAGTCTTAAGGTTAGAACTTGGGGACCTATGGGGGAGGGGAGGGGGAGGGGAGGAAGGGGGGGTGATTGTTGATAAATAGATCGGTGGTCCCCAAACTTTATTTTGCCCCGACGCGGTTTAATATTAAAAATCCGTTCATTTTTTCAAAATAAAACAGCGTTTAGTCTCTGCTAGTACATAAAAAGAAAATACTGTCATTTTTCCATGCAGCCCGCGGACCAGTACCACGTGACCCACGGCCCGGTACCAAAAACAAACCGAATTTGTACCCCTTGGTTCATTTTGGAAGAAGCAGGACAAAATATATCCTTTTAAGAAAACTTTATTAATGCAAATTAGACAAAATAGAAAAAACTCTGCAACCAAAAATCCCAATAAAGCCCCCAAATTGCATAAAACCGGTCAAGAGTCTCGAGTTAAAATAATAAAAAAAAAAACCCAGAAATGCTGGCTGGAACTGGAGATTCACGTGCACGTTTCTCCTCAACCTGCGACTGGCACGGTTAGCCAAACTCCTCGTCTGCTTCTCACGCGTCCGTTCCGCCTCGACGTCCCGCTCCCTTACTGCTCATTACGGCTAAAACAACACTCTGGCAGTACAGCTGCCTCACTCCGACCTCCACAACTCTTGCGATCGACGGCTTTAGTGTTTCCAGCCTTCGAGCACGCAAACATACAGTCCACTCGTGCAGCTCCACACTGAACGAAAGTCCCATTAAAGTTCCGTACTCGGGGAGAGAAGATCAGCTCACCACGGCGTCCCCCGGCTCCAACTTGGTGAGAGTTTCTAGTTCAGACGAATGACTACCTCACTCCGAGCGCTACAGCTCTTGCGGTCGTCGGCTTCAGTGTTCTCAGGCTCCGAGCACGTGAACACACGGTCCATTTGTGTGGCTCCAGCCTCCACGACCCGCTCCTTTCCTGGGGGAGAGCAGTCCAGCTCACCACGGCATTCCCCGGCTCCATCTTGGTACAGGCTTCCAGTCCAGCCCCGCACACACGGGCGCCGCCATGTTTTTTAATCCACATCCCGCCCCTAACCATCGCCAATTGGTCAATACCACACAGAGTTAATGCAGGCTTCTCATGCCATTCGTGGATCGGTCATTCGGCTTGCCTACGGACGGAGTGTATTGTTTTTACAACGGTATAAGGGTATTGAAACTGTATTAACGCCCAAGCCTAGTTCCTTCCCTTTTCCTAATTTGGACATGGTCCCAGGAGAGATGACGGTGCACTAAAGCTTCGAGGGACTTTTTCCTATAAAACCTGTAACTCTGAACGGAAGGGGGGAGACGACTTCAGGGACTCTTGAGAGACGACTCCAGAAGCTCTTAAGAGACCCTGAACCCGCCCTCTACACTTTTGCAATTGTGTAATAAACTTTTCTGATTCTCTTTGAGCAAAGCATTCCTCTGTTCTTTTTGGCTGGGGTCTTCTCACCTAGTGTCGAGCGAAATTGCGCCGACATAGCTTATCACCATTTAGCTCCTCCTGATTTCAACCTTTTTGGAGCTCAAAGAAGCTTTATGGGGCAAAATTATTTTCATATGTTGTGAAAGCAGCTGTGCTGCTCAACGCTGCACAGGCAGCTGTATTAGTTCACTTTTTTCAGAATTGTAAGTCACACAGCCTGACATTTTTATTTTGTACCACAAGTCTGGATGCGGTTTCATGCCCTGTCCTATGGGAGGTAATTGTACTGAACTCTGAAACTTGGA
The DNA here is from genome assembly GCA_037577295.1 of Ladigesia roloffi. Lineage (NCBI taxonomy): Eukaryota > Metazoa > Chordata > Actinopteri > Characiformes > Alestidae > Ladigesia > Ladigesia roloffi. The sequence continues at coordinate 4,286,666 of JBBKCR010000002.1, read as the reverse complement.
AAAAATGTGTATTGAGGGAAAACTGACCGTTGCTAGGACTAATTTAGTTGTTTTCCTCAGTCACACACTGAGAACACAGCAGTACTTCTTTTATATTGTAGTGTGAAATGTTCCATTTATAATATCAAGCTCTTTTATTGAGGAGAAAAATGTTTGTCCAGTTCACATCAACTTGAAATTTATGAACATCATAACTCATGAACATTAAAGCATGTCTAAAATTGCATAGGTCCTGTTTGTACTGCCAGAACAGTTTGGACCCACTGAGCCATGGACTCCACTAGACCCCTGAAGGTGTGCTGTGGTACCTACCTCCAAGAGGCTAGCGGAGGATTCTTTAAGTTGTGAGGAGGTTCCTTCAAGTATCAGGCTCGTGTGTCCAGCACAGTCCACAGAAGCTCAATTTATTTGAGGTTTGGGGAATCTGAAGGCCAAATATTTAACATTTTGCCATGTTATTATACATTATGTTCTTCAAACCATTAATAATAACTATAGATAATACCATTGGTTTCCTTTAAGATCATTGTCCTGTTCATCACACTCCCTACTACCCATAGTGCATCCTTGCAGCCTGCCATCCACATCATGTAAAAGAAAATGCACTTCATCAGACCATTTCACCTTCTTCCGTTGCTCCACAGACCAGTTCTGATGCTCACATGCCAGTTATCAGTGGTGGACAGGGGTCAGCATGGGTGCTCTGCCTTGGAGCCTGCAGCTATGGGGCCCCAAGCTGGGATGCAGTATGTGTATTGAAACCTTTTTGTCCCAGGCAGCTAAACTTAACTCCCCACACACATGAACTCGATTTTCAGATTTTCACCAATTTAAAATGGGTCAGTAATTTGACTTAAAACACAGGTTAGAAATGTCACAATTATTGGTCAAAAACCACTACTAATACTACTAGTTTCTTGTCTGACTGCATGCAGAAGGAAAACATGAAATTCTAATTGGGCTCCTACAGCAAATCACTTGTATCAAGAACAAGAATGAGAACTATTATATTGCACAACTGCTTTCAAGGCAGAGGAAAAATTGTCATTGGTCATTTGAAATATTTGTTCTTGTTAAGAAAAATGTATATTTGGTTTTGTATTTGGAAAGATTTTACCTATGTATGGTTATTGAAATTGTTGGGGGAATTGCCCCCTTTAGCCAGGGATGAATCGGCTGGGTGTCAGAGATTCTTCAGCAAGAACAAACACCATTTCGCTCAAATGTATCAAAAGAAAGTTTTATTAAAACATCTGCAGATGGGGTCAGAATAGGTCTCAGAGACAGTCTCCGTCCTAAGCCTGTTAGCCCGTCCGAAACCTGTCCGCCCAACTTCTTCAAAGAAACATAAACATTTTATAGCAAAAATGACGCAAGATCCTGGAAGGCGACTCAGACAACAGGTGTCACAGTCCTATTGGACCAAATAGATTTGTCTCTTTGCAGACTGAGCACACGTCATCTCAATTGCCATAGCAACCCCAATCTCCTGTTTACAGTAAGTGTT
>JBBKCR010000002.1:4263483-4273845 GCA_037577295.1 Ladigesia roloffi | reverse complement strand
GAAATGGTGTTTGTTCCTGCTAAAGAATCTCTTCCACCCAGCCGATTCATCTCTGGCTCAAAAGGGGCTAATTCCCCGGCAAGCGACTGGAAGTTGAGCTCGCATAAGTACCCCTATGACGGTTATTTACGGTTGAGGTTGGAGATTTCTGAGGCTATTACAGGTGTGAGACAGGTTGTGGATGCTTTGGCTCTTGTCTGCCCAGACACTCAGGTAAACGAGGGGATAGCTATCCTAGTTGGCACCAATACCCAGCTAGTGAGATGGCTGTTTCATGCATGTAGAGAGCAGGTTGGGGAGGGGATTCTCAATACGTTGAGAATTCACCCAGTAATGAAGAAAGCTTTTGCTTCCATTAATCCTCAGGGGACGAGAACCAGCATGGCACAGTGTGGTTCACTAAACCCAAGCCTGTGGATTTGAAGATGGGGCAGGAACTGCAGCTATCAGGGCTGCCTAAATTTCCTGGTAAGCTACATGATTCAGTGGTGCTGGTAGACTGACGTGTTGAAACAGAGGATGCCTCCCTCTCTGAACTTGAGGTTAGGCCTGAGGTGTCACCGCATCACGGTTCGTGTGCAAAATGTCTCGTCTAGAGAGGTCATTGTGAGGCGATGTAGCACATTCACTCACATCTTTCCCGTGGAATTGGTGCCTCAGTTCCGATCCAGTAGTGGTGGCCAAGAGTCTCCTGCGTCATGCGATTTTGGTACATCACCCATGCCTAGCGAGGCAAAACAGCGCCTGTGCGAGAAAGTGATGCAGAATAAAAATGTGTTTTCATGTAGCGAATGGAACATGGGGTGTTCACACAGCACTCAGCATGAGATTAGGCTTAATGACACCCGTCCTTTTAGGGAGCGGTCGCGCCGTTTGGCTTCCATTGATCTGGAAGCTGTGCGGCAGCATTTGCTGGAGCTGCAGCAACATGGCATCATTTCTGTGTCTAGGAGTCCATATGCATCACACATTGTGGTAGTGTGTAAGAAGTCTGCTAAAGTTAGAATGTGTGTTGATTATCGCACGCTTAACCAGCGGACCATCCCTGACCCAGAATTGAAGATGCCCTCACTTGTTTGTCCGGTAGCAAGTGGTTCTCAATTTTGCAACTTTGGAGTGGGCACTATCAGATTCCCATGAGTGAGGCAGATAAAGAGAAGACAGCGTTCAACTGCCCCTTAGGGTTTTACCAGTTCAAACGCATGCCTCAAGGGATTTGTGGAGCACCAGTGACCTTCCAGAGAGTCATGGAGAGGACTGTCGGGGACATGAACTTCCTGGAACATTTAATTGTTTTAGGCCGCACGTCACCCTCCTCGTATTTGAAGTACGTGGAGAAGATGAAAAGGGGTTTGCAGGCTGCTTATCAGTTGGCCCAGGTGTTCGCCAATAGAATGAATCAGTGTAACAAGGTTTGGTATGACCAAAAGGTGCGCTATCACAGTCTCTCTCCGTGTGATCAGGCGTTGATCCGCCACCTTGAGTTAAAGGGGAAACAGAAGTTAGCTGATAGGTGGGGTTCCTGTCCCTAGGATTTTTTTAGGAATCAGGGTAGTAGTGGTTCGGAGGCATCGGCCTCTACAGTGCATGCCCCCAGTGACCCATACATAAAATTCACTTCACCAAACTTTTGTTGGATCTTTTTCTCTTTTAATTTCCATGTATTGACTGCCTTTTTGACTCCCCCAAATTTTACAGATATCCTTTAATAATCCTATAATTAGGAATATTATTATATCCTTTGATAATAAAATTCAGGTTAGGAATCAAAAACGTTTCCTGAACACATTTACATTGAGTTTACACTTGAATTGTCAAAATATTTCTTACACTCCTGTTCATTCACTATTAAGCTCCTTGTGTTCCAAAAAAATAAACAAGACAATTATCCTGACCCAACCCTTTTTCAGGATAGTCTCTGACTGATTTCCACATAAATTATTTGATACTAAAGAATTTATCAGCAAATTTTACAATAATCTTTCTGTTTGGCTATTAGTCTGTACTGAGCAACTGATAAAACAATGTTTCCTTTTATATAATGTCACACTTTTTATACTTAGATACTTCTTGTTTTTTCTCTTTGCTAGTTGAGTCTGCAGTGGACACTGTCCTTTTAACTGTTTCAGCTGCTTCTGCATGGGATTGCCCTTGCATGAAAATGAACCGCTGTACTTCCTGCATTCACTTGCTGTCTTCAAATCCCCCGTGTGCTGAGCTTTGTTCTTCTCCACAATTACGGCGTTTCAGTTTTGCATCTTTGTCGCACTGCACGTGTTCATGTCCAATCTTCATGTCTCCACTTAAAGTGGAATATAAAGTGGAATATACATCTTGACTTCATAACTCATGTACCCTAATACCATTTCAGGTAGGTTTATTTAATCAAATGTTAAAACAATTGTTAGGTTATTAATAACAACACCATCTCATTTCATTTTTAGTCGTTTAGCTTCCTGTCCCTTTATGATAGTTGACATCATCCTTGACATCATCCACTGATTCCTTTTACAGGATACCTGATACTCCTCCCCTAACAAGCTTCTTGTCAAAAATCACCCTAAACTTGACTGTTATTAATTGTTTTATTTTTTTTCACCCTTACATATAATCAGTAGACGACCACTTCTTAACTTTTCTAAACTCCTTATGCAGTGTTTGGGTAAGGTTGTATTGATCCGTAATTAACTAATTTCACAAACATTTTATATTATGCTTTATGTTACTGGGTCATGGTGCACAACACCAGAAGATGCAGCATCAGTGGCCAGTCTCTGTAAGGTCACATGAACTACGCCACGCTGGAGCCGTTCTAATAGCCTGAAGCCAGTTTCATTCTCAATCCTGTTTCACGCTTATCCTAAATAAAACACAAGACAGTCTGTGAAATGCAATTCATGAACTTTATTTTACTTCTGAGCAACATTTTAAGTCCAAATAAAAAGGTAAATGATACCCATAAGTAACATACCAAAGAAGTATTTGCTCTACAACATACTAATATTTATCCTTCTGAACTACAATTTCAAAACAGTTTTCCATATGTCCAACAGTAAAGGCCTGAACATTCTCATGGAGAAATCAGCTTGATAAGCAGATAGTAAATGAACAGCAGGTCTGATGTGAAAATAAAAGCCACAATTACAGATACCACTTCACAGTTGAACACACATCACCGGTTTAGGGAATAAACCAGACAAACTAAGTATTTCCTGCTCTAGAAATGTGCTTTCTGTTGACCTTCACATAAACAAAAGACTCCCTCAAGCCAACCAGGTGGATATGACAGTCAAGGTCAGACTGACCATCTGGTGTATCACAATTTCCTGGTGAGCAGACGAAGATAATTTATTTATTTATTGGTCTTAACGGCCATCAACTCATTGTTCATTGGCCCAGTTGACACTGGGCTGGCTCACTTTTTAATTAATCAGACCCGTGCAATACATTCCCAAAAAAGTCAACACCACAGTTTACTTGCTGACCACAGGCCAATAAAAAACTCACCTTTAGACCTCTCCCCTTTTTTTTGTTGAAGCCCCACTTGTCTGTGTCCAAGACAACGCTTTAATATATCCAATAAAATTGTTGTCAGTGACTGTCCAGTTCTTGTTTTAACCTGGTTTACTGCTGCACCAGAGTTAAACTAACTCATCTGTAAACTCTACAGGGCTACTATACTGAATGAACACATTGAACCACTGTGTTGGCTGGTATGTGGCATTTGTGGTAAAACAGTAGCAGGATCAGGGATGGGTAAACTGAAACTGCAGCCCTTTGGTCTTTTTAATCCAGCCTGGCAAGGATCGGTGTCTCGGGCTGTTAAGTGGCAGTGCCGAACGCGTACGACCGTACAACTTACAGGACGGGAAGGTTTTTTTTTTTTTCTTTTCCAGAGATCTGGTTTGCTCAGCCGGTTCTCTCATCTCCCAAATGGTTTTTAGTTCATTATTTGTAGAATCATATTTTAGCCAAACTTGGCAAATCTTAATGTGTCGCTTAACGTTTGGATTTTATATTTTATTTTTGGCTGTTTTGCTTTCTTATTATTAGGGCTACCCCCAAATAGTCGACTAAACTTTAGTCGATATGAGGAAGTCTTGTTCGAATACATTTTCATTAGTCGGTTAGGTCATTTGTTTCTCGGCAGTCCGCTGCCGTGCTTCTTTAAGCCTCGTCTAGAGCAACTGTTTCGTTTCGTGGCAAACAAACACAAACCAAGAATAAGAAATAAAATCCCTCTGATTTTAATCTAATCTGAAGACTGTAATTACTGTATTTTTCGGCCTATAAAACGCTACGGAATAGAAGACGCAACCAATTTTCAAGGAGGAAAATCTGTCCCAAAACTTTTGTCCACTCTAGATACATAATGTCTCGTTTTAGTCAATGAAAATGAAGACACTTTAGCACAGATTTTATATTGTAAACCACATTTAGTCTCGTTCTTATTCGTCAACAAAAATACATTATAGATTTGGTTTCATTATCGTCACATGACCAGCATTAACGTTGCGTCTCGTCTCATTTTTGTCACGATGGTCAGAGCTAATAACAAACATCACTCATAACATGCTGTTGTGACCCACCTCCCACATTTAAGTTTTAGCGTTGCCTTTACCCATTCAACCCGCCATGTTTGAGACCCTCTTCCTCTCATGGTTTATTTAATTTCAGTCCAGATCGTGTTAAAGCATTTTTTTCTTTCAAAATATATTAGAGTGTAATCATTTGTGCATGGAACGTGCATGGAATACTGGAATTGTATAATGAATTAAAGATGAAGGTATTTTTTCTGTTTTAGGAATTGTCTAATGGCTGAAAAAAAAAAAAATCCTTTGCGGCAGAATTTTACAAAGGAAGGAAAAGCCAAATGTAATATTTGCAGCAGACTGGTGAGCTTGGGTGCTACAGAAGGAAAAAAAACCACCACCAATTTGTGGAGTCACCTGAAATGTCACAACCTCCAGGTTTATAGAGATGCCCAAGAAGAAAAATCAGCTACACCTTCAGCCCACTTAACACAGTCCACTGTAGCACAAATGTTTGATGCTCAACAGAAATGGCATAATTCTGATCACAGGTAAAAAAAAAAATCAGCATTTTAATTACAGGAATGATTGTGACAGACAACCAGCCATTTACAGTTGTTTCAGATGTTGGCTTTTGATGGCTGGTGGCTGCATTGGAGCCCAGGTATACCCCCCTGAAAACTAAATAGCACTACCGCACAGACATTCTGAATGATATTATAAGAGTTGACAAGAAAATAAAAGCACTGATTGCTGAGGATGCTGGCCCCCATTTGTCTTTCACAACCGACTGTTGGTCTGGGGAAACCGAAGCATTGATGAGTCTAACATCTCATTTTATTGACAACAACTGGGACAGGAAACAAGTCGTCCTAAATGTCAAGGCCATGTCTGGCTCTCACACTGGGGAATACATCAGAAGTATGTTCCTCAGCATGCTGAAGCATTGGGATATCAACCATGACAGTGGTGCTAATATGGTTAAAGGCCTCAGACTAGCAGAAATACCTTAGCTGCAGTGCACACACAATACAGCTTGTGGTGACCAAGGGCATCAACAGTCAGCGAGTAGTGGTGGATCTTATTGCCAAGTTAAAGACCTGTGCTAAACACTTCAACCACTCTGTGCTTGCAAAACAACATCTGAAGAGAATTCAAAAGGATCTTGGCCTCCCCCAGCACAGCATCATTCAGGCTGAACCTACCCGTTGGAACTCCACGCTACACATGTTGCAGAGGATGCTGGAGCAGAAGCATGCACAGAATATCTACGCTGGAGAGCATGGAAAGTTTGCAACTCCAACTGCGGATCAATGGGACATAATTTCAAATTTGATTGAGACACTGGAACCTATTGAGGGAGTAACTCTTGAGATCAGCAAGTCAGAGACTTCCATCTCCAGTGTCATACCTAGCATTGCTGTGCTGAAGATGATGCTTCAGCAGGAGGGTCCCAAAACAAGGGGGATAAAAACACCATGCTGCAAAGCTTGGAGAGAAGGTTTGCTAAGATGGAGGAGACCAAATGTTTGGTGCTAGCAACACTGCTGGATCCTCAGTATAAGGATCATATCTTCTTTGCAGAGGACACACTGAGCAAAGCAAAACAATGGACAAAAGAAGTGTCTGAACATATGAAAACAGCCACTACTGAAGACCAAGCATCAGATCTGAAACAGAGAAGGTTGGAGAAAGAAAATGAAGAAATACCTGGTCCCTCTAGTGTTCTAGAACAAATGTATGCAAACATCTTGGGAGCTCATGGAACTCCTCAAGAGAGTGATGACAATCACCACATCTCTGAGCAGCTGGATCAGTACATTAGTGAGCCATTGATTAATAGAAAGGCTGGTCAGCCACTGGAATGGTGGAAACAGAAAACATCCCGCCTACACCTTCTTGCACCACTGGCAAGAAAATTCCTTTGTCCACCCCCCTCCTCTCCTCCCAGTGAGAGGGTATTTAGTGAAATAGGAAGTAGGCTCACTGAGGAAAACGCAGAGCGTTTGTGCTTCCTGCACAAAAACCTGCAGCTGTTAAACTGGGAGTACTAAAAACTTTCAGTGAGGGATGGGTGTGGGGAGAGACTCAGAGACTGGAAGTGGGATTAAAATTAAACATATTTCAAAATGTAAAGTGAATGTTTAAAACTTTACCTTAATTGCACTAAAAGACTTTGATGCTGCTATTTTTATTTTTTACAAGTTTAAGTTATTGTTTGTTATTGTTAAGTTTTGCTCTGATTATTTAAATTTATATTTTTCCTTATCCAATAAATGGCAAGTTTAAAAATTTAGTGTATATATTTTTGTGTTATTGGTGTGATATTTTACCTCCAATAGAGGGGGAAACGTTCAATTATTGGGCAAAAAAATATCGGCAGCATATATCGGCCAACCCTGACTCCAAAACATCAGCATTGGCTACTGAAAAACCCATATCGGTCGACCTCTAGTATATACGCAAGTTTTTATATTAATATCATAAATGAACGGTTATTCGACTAATCACTAAAATGCAGGAGTGTTAGTCGACTAGGAATATCTTTAATCGGGGGCAGCCCTACTTTGACACAATTCACTCACGATGAGTGTTGTTCCCTGCCATTTCGGTATTTAACAAATCAATCTAAATCTAGAAAACATTTACATTTTTACTTTATTTATTTTACATTTACAGAAATACTTACTGAATATTCTTATACGTCTGATTATCAGTAGCAGCTTATCAAAATATATCATTTAATGCTTTTTACAATGGGAGAACATTTTATTTTTCACAGAATTAATTTCAGATTCAGATTTTCTCATGTGGCCCTATGTAGAAATGTATTGCCCAGCCCTGAGTAAGAGAATGTTTAGCACAGCAGGACACACAGCTGGACAGCTTGCTACTCCAGAGAGATCCTGCCTTAAGCCACAAAGTCAACATGTGTAGACTGTCTTACAATTTATTCCAGTCCCAGTGTTATATGTTCTTTAGGAATCAAAGTTTATTAAACTTTTCATGAGTTCAAAATGGACACAACAATTTATCATCCAGCAAAATTTGTTATTGTGACATCTCCAGTGTGAATGCTTTGATGTTTTTGAGAGAACTTTGATCTCTAAAACTCTTCTCACACTCTGAGCACTGATACGGTTACTCTCCAGTGTGAATGCGCTGGTGTCTTTTTAAACTACTTAGTCGGTTAAAACTCTGTCCACACTCTGAGCAGTAATACGGTTTCTCTCCGGTGTGAGTGCGCTGGTGTGTTTGTAGATTATGTATTTGGGTACAACTCTTCCCACACTCTGAGCACGAATACGGTTTCTCCCCAGTATGAATGAGCTGGTGTGTATTTAGATGATTTAGTTGTTTAAAACTCTTCCCACACTCTGAGCACTGATATGGTTTCTCTCCTGTGTGAATGCGCTGATGTCTTTTTAGATCATGTAGATGTGAAAAATTCTTCCCACACTCTGAACAGTGATATGGTTTCTCTCCTGTGTGAATGCGCTGGTGGGCTTTTAAATGAGATGGTTGGTTAAAACTCTTCCCACACTCTGAGCACTCATACGGTTTCTCCCCAGTGTGAATGTGCTGGTGGAGTTTTAGAGGATATAGTTGGTTAAATCTCTTCCCACACTCTGAGCACTGATATGGATGCTCTCCAGTGTGAATGCGCTGATGTCTTTTTAGATTATGTAGATATTTATAATTCTTCCCACACTCTGAGCAGTGATACGGTTTCTCTCCAGTGTGAATGCGCTGGTGTTTGAGGGTATCCATCTCTAACACTCTGCACACTCTGAGCAGTACGCAGTATTATCGTTTATCGCTATAATTTCTCATCCAGCAAAATTTGTTAATGTGAAAGCGCTGGTGTTTTTTGAGAGCACTATCTCTAAAACTCTTCCCACACTCTGAGCACTCATATGGTTTCTCTGCAGTGTGAGATGATGTGTTGATGAGAGGGTTAACAGAAATCCCTCACATTCACTGATGGAGATGTGGAAGTAAATGTTCACTTTGCACTTCTGTGGGCAGTAGGACAAAAAGACTTGCAGGTGATCATTTCATTCTGTAAGACAAACATAATATAAAAAAATCAGTGCCATGTGCAAGAGAATAGTGAACACCACAAGATACTTGTGACCATCTTATACCTACAGCTTGAAACATTATTGACTAAATCCCAGCAGCAGATATATTTCAGCTGAAAAACACCAAATCTCAAGAATAGTACTCAAGATACCATGACACCTGAAATTATTCAGTAGGGATGAGTGAGTACAGCATTATCTGTATCTGTTTCTGTGCGCCGACTGGGCGGGGCCTATGCCGGAAGTGGGCGGGGTTTAACACGAAAGTTGGCCGGGTTGTCTGAAAATGGGCGGGGCTTTAACCTGTATGTAATTTTAAGCATGCAATTGATATGTATTCATCTGAAATTGTTATATTTATTGCTGATTAGAAAATTATTTACATGACAGCATCAGCATTGAGCTTCAGATCAGTGGTTTTGATCACGATAACAAACGAACTATATACAGAACAACAATTGCAACAATGAATACAACACATGCAGTTGCAACTATGAAGTAAAATGTAATGAACTGTTTGTATCTCAACATCTCTTCTATTAACTTTTATTTTTTTTATGATCATTGTGATTTTTTTTTTATTTATTATTTTTTTATTTCCACACCAGGTGTGTGAGTGTGTGTGTGTAGCTTAATTTGTAATATTATGTATAACAACTACCTTTGTTAGTTTTTATAAAATCCAGCAAGGAAGTGTCACTCAGGGCGTGAATAAAAAAAAAACTGATGACCGGCAGAGAGAGGGAGAGAGAGGGGGGGGGAGAGCGGGGGGGGAGCGAGGGGGAGAGAGAGAACTCCCCTAGAATTGCTCCTGGCCCCCCTTATGGCCCCCCTGCTCTGAACAGCCAAAATATCTACATATATATTTTTTTTTTTATCTCGAAATGCACTGGCTCGAAAAAGGAAACTAATGCTACGTGTACACCAACTACTTAAAGGGCTACACACGCGCGCTGACAGATGCGCATAATGCAGACACAGTCAGCTACCCAATGAGAATTTTTATTCAATCCGAGCACAGATATTGACTCATATTACTAATATAATACTCGTACTCTTCAAAAGTTCTTTATCCGTACCGGATACTCGTTTTGATAGCCCATTTTGAATTTGATGCGAGACGCGGCCGACCAGCAAACTCCTCGTCCAAGTATAAGCAAGTGGAAACCAGCTAGCCACATCGTGTCTTCACAAAAAGCCACAATACATGTCAAATCTCGCACAAACATCTCCAAAACCAACTCTAATGCATTTTTCCACCACCAGCCAGCTGTAAATACTTGCGGCGAAGTGCAAAATAAACACTTTTTCTTACATTTTTTCGCGTGGCTCCACTGAGCACGCACCAATCTGCCTCAAACACAAACTCACATATAAGGAAAAAACATACATACATACATACATACATAAGGGATGAGCCGGATACTCGGCTGAAATGAGTATCCGGTACGGATAAAGCACTTTTGACGAGTACGAGTATCATTCGAATAATACCAGTAAATATCTGTGCTTGCATTGAATAAACATTCTCATTGGGTGGCTGACTGTGTCTGCGTGCAGTGGCGTGTCATCTTGCGCATGTAGCGCTTTAATTAGTCCGTGTAGTTTCGGTTTTCAAGCCAGCGCATTTCAAGATTAAATATATATATATACATTTAAATTTTTGGCTGTTCAGAGCAGGGGGGGCAAAAATGGGAACAATTTTCTGTCTCTGTCTCTGTCTCTGTCTCTGTCTCTGTCTCTGT
>JBBKCR010000002.1:4239478-4259484 GCA_037577295.1 Ladigesia roloffi | reverse complement strand
CACACACACACACACACACACACACACACACACACACACACACACACACACACACACACACACACACACAGGTCATTTCTCTCTGACCTGGATTAGCCCAGATCAAATCAGGGAAAGACTTCTCATTATCCAGACAACCGGCTCATTACCAAACCCCCCTGCTGCCAAATGGCACTATGGGGGTTACACACGCGAGCACACACGTTCACACCTGTTACATAAAGAAAGTAAAAGGAAATTCAAACTATTGTGTTATGCTGTACAGTGACCTGCAATTAAATATTTATCTCAAAACTATCTCAAAAAAGTCAATGTCTCAGGCATAAGACAGGGTATCTGTAACAATTTATGATAGGTTCAGTTTGAAAAGTAGAAATAAATCAGTTCCTTTTTATCCTGTTCTTTAATAATTAAACAATTTAAAACAAACAAAAAAATTGACAGCACATTTAGCAGATCTGCTTGTAGTCACCATCACAATATTTTACTTCTGTTAATGTAATAAAAGACACACTAGAGCAGGACTACAAATTCATATTTTAAATATTTTTATAAATATAGTTAGTAGACTCCATAAATGTGGACTAAATTGTTGCTTACAATAGAATTTGATCTCTCGTTACTGTCTATTGAAATATATATATATTCATAGCAGTAATGGACATTATAATAATAATGGTTAATAATGAAATGAAAGTGTGTTTTTTCGAACGAGAATTCAGGCACTCATTCAAGATCAACGATCAATTGATTTAAAGCAGTTAACAACTTAAAATGCTTTTTGGCCTAAACTAAGTTTATGTAATGACTTACTGGAATGTGAGGTGGCTTTTAGAAGCATTAAGCACTTCTGATGTTTGGTTCCTATTACCACCACTGTTGACCAATTCTGGCTCTGTTAGTTTCTCACAATGGAGCATTTTTACATCCAGCTGCTATAAATGACTTTAATTGCAAACTGATCATTTTATTTAGAAATTTTAGGTGGAATTCCCTTCACTCCCCCCTAAAAGTTTGGTCAGTGTGCATAACAAGTACTTTTTATGAGCTTTCTTGCTGAACATGGAATTTTAACTTGATCCGTCCATGGTGAACAAACTTTAATGACAGTTTTGGGCCCACAATAACAACAAGGGAAGCGTGTGATGGTGGGATAGGGAGAGGGGAGAGAACAAAGTGGAAACATTTCCAAGCGCTCAGTATAGGGAGGTGTAGAGGAGGAAACAGTGGGCCTTTGTCACATTCTCGCTCTCTCTTTCTCTCTCTCTCTCTCTCTCTCTCTCACACACACACACACACACACCCACACACACTCTTATCCCAGACTGCATTCCCACATTGTGTCGTGCCTGAAAGTAGCAGAAATGTAAATGCTTTTTCCATGTTATTTGGGTGGAACATCAACCCAAAGTTTCAGCAGGGGAAAGATGTCCTAACATTTCCGCTCCAGACCACACACAGGCAGTCAGGTTCAGGTTTGACCTCAGCATTAGTTCAGTGCTCTGGTTTTGTGTCTGCTGGCCTGTGAAGTAGATGACTTTGCCAGTTGCTTGTTTGCCCAAGTGTAGAGCGTGAAATGGGAGACTTCTCTTTCCCAGGGCTATCCTGCCCTTATGACCACTCCTTGGTTTTTAAAGACTTTGAAAGAATATATAGAAACTAAATGCACTCACCCATTTATTAAAAAAAAGCCTTAATATCATGTAGAAGTCTATTTGTCATGACCAATGGAGACGTGAACTTCACAACACCTCTGAACGGGTGCTTTAGGTAGCAGTGTGGAGTCCATGGATAGGATTAGTTTTCAAGTACGTCGTCTATATTTTTAAGTTGGGACCAAAATTAGGGGAACCTTTTCCATGTTCCTCAAACCATTCCTGAACAATTTTGCAGCATTGTCAGATGCATTATCCTACTGAAAGGGGCCACTGCCATTAGGATATACTGTGGCCATGAAGGGGGGATTACTTGGTCTGTAAGAATGTTTAGGTAGGTGGTTGGTGTTAAAGTAACATCAAACTAAAAGTTCCCAAAAGACCTTCCAGACACACCTGGCCATACACATGATGCACAAGAATGTGTGATTGTCATCACTTTGGTGCCATGTTTGTGAAAGTGCTAGTAGTTCCAAAGCATGCTTGAGCACGATTTAAAACGATCACATTAGCCAAACAAACTGGTGGTCACATATGCTTGGGCATGCTACGTTTAGCCTAGCAATCTGAAGAACATCCCATCCATCAGCATAACAATGTGTGTTTGGTGCTCTGGTGTTCATTTCAGACAAGGCACATATGAGCTTCAAATAAGTCTAGGTTGTACTGAATACCCATTTTCCATATCATAACATGCATGATTACCCCAACTCTTTATTGTAATATCTGATCACAGTTAACCATAGATGAAGATCTCTTCAAGATATGACTAATTCATTAATAAATAATCAGATTAAAGTATCTAGTGGTGAATCTCATTAAAATAATAAAACAAATGCTTGTTTCATGCAATGAATGCACAGCCGCATTTCTCAAATGATGCCATGCTAATTATTTGTTGTAGCGTGTAGTTAGCTATATTTGGTCGGGCTGTACCAGTAATCCTGTTTTTTCCCTCCTTTCTCAGGTCCAGGGCTCTTGGAAGCAGCACAGACACACCATTGCTCACTTTTCTCATGTTCCTTCTGATCCCTCTACCATCTCCAAACCTCTCACCTCGGAGCCCTCCCTATGTCCACCATCTTACGGCCGAGGTCCCGCGTGTTATCGGAACCGCCGCTACCGCAACTCATCACGCTCTCGTACTCAGAAGACCCTCTCTCAAAGCACACAAGCTTTGCAAACGTCTCTACCATTGTTGAGTGAGCAGGGTGACCTGGAGGGTGTCCAGGATGACCTAGAAGTCGTAAAGACCAGCTGGATGGGTCCCCGCTCGCGCTCCACATTCTCACTGCCAACCGAAAATTTCGGTTCTGGGTGCGACTCACCTTCAGCGCCTCGCCCCCGAAGCTTGTCTTCACTTGCTGCACCTGTGTTCCGCATAAACTTGGACGCGTTGGTGGGCGCCGAGGAGACAGATGTGGACTCTGGTCAGGTGGTGAGCACCAGTACTTTAGATTTGTCAGTGGTTTCCGCTTATTCACACCCACATGTGCGCATGCCATCCCAGGCTCACATCCAAAGGCCTCTCTCTGCCCCCCCATACAATGGAGGTCCAGACTTTACCGTGCTATCCAACAGCAACACGTGTTCATCCTTGAAACGACCTCCTGTCCCACCCAGGACAAGCAGCATCTCTTCAAGAAGCACGTCCTGTACCGTTCACAAGCCGCTCCAAAAGAATGCGTGCACATCGCAGGACCAGGTCCATGAAGCGTGCAATGGTACAGCAATAAAAGAATTTGGCAAATCTGGCACAGAGGAAGATGAGCTGGAATTCTACATCTGATGCACACCATAGAAACTAAACTGGTTGTAAATTTGCTTGCAGGTCACAGTGCCCAAAGCTACTTGAGTGCTGATAGCCCCGTCATGTGAACTTGTTGCAGCAAACATTCACAGCTGACAAGAACCTGAATTGGTAACTACAAGCTCTCTTCACCAGAAAGGAATTAGGTCGGATTGTATATTCTGTGTCCAGGAAATTCAACCTAGTATCTGGGACTTCTCTGGAACTAACTATCTTGGCCAGTAGACTGATAAACAGGCAGTGGAAAATGCTTATGTAACAAACTTCTGTATAATTACACTTAAACCGTATCATTGTAAAGCTGTTTTATAAATGTTTTTCCCTGTATTGTCAGATCATATACAGATTTAATTTCATCTTTAAATTCTCAAAATGACTGTACATTTCAGGTGAGGACAACCCAGTAGTTGGATGAGGTTGTAGATATAAAGATTTTTTAAAATACTGTTTTATATTATGTTGGCATATACGAGAGACGTTCAAAACGTGTTTGCACTTTTATATTTTTGTTGGAAAATGTGAAGGTTTGATGATAATTAGGCATGTCCGTGAGAATCATGTTACTAATTCTGTCTGGCAAGCCGGCTTTGTAATCTTGTATACAAGGTCTTAGTAGAGTAGAAAACAAAAGTGCAGAGACGTTTTATATGTCCCTCATTGTAGCTATCAGCTTCAAGTTAGAGTTAGCAGTGAATAAATAATTATTGGAAGAAACAATAAGCCAATTTACAAGAATCTTTTCTTGCTACCATGTCAGACTTTGAAAGGGAATCTTGCCATTTTGTTTTGGCAAACTGTTTTCAGCATTTTTTACAACCTTTAAAGACTACAGTCAGTCATCTTATATTGCTAGTCAAGAAATAATCTAGTTTTACCTGAACCCTAGAAATACAATCCACCAGTCTAGTAGTTTGACTAGTAGATGCATAAGAACTTGTTAGTTACTGGATATTTGCAGAGAAAGCTCACACACAGTTCAACATTTGTTCAACATTCATGTTTTAATTGCCAAAAAGGGAAAAAATTTATAATTCACAATACTTTAAATGCTGTAAAAGGCTTTATTATCAGAACTGTATACAGAGTAAAAACACAAAAATACAATTTAAGATCCAATTCCTTACTGCTTAACCCATGTAAAACGTTAAGGTTAATCTAATCAGTAAAGCTTCCATATCCAAAGAGTTTATTACACAATTCTGAGACTCCATGGGAATTCTCAGCAAATTGTTTAGAGAAAAGGTTTTGCTCTATGATGTAGGAGAAGCAGCCAATGAATGGGCTTTGAATCAAATTTACTTTGGCTCCACCAAGGCTTGATTATACAAAATATGTATATACGTAACTCATGCAGAAGGAAAGCACTACATAAAACTTGATAGAAATACTCTGTTTAGGACAATGATGATATATCAGGAGAGAATTTGTCAGTGCTTGGTTTCTCTTCCATACTGTCCACTCTAGCCACTGCCGCCATTTAAAGATTTAAACTGGAGAGATTGTATAACAGACAGTTACAGGGAGACAATTCAGTGTTTATGTAAAGCTTTCCTACTGCATTATGGGCAAACATTTCAACAGTGCTATCACACAAAGAAAATCACAAACAAATAACCAAGGATAAACTGAACACCGCAGGGCAAACGTGAGGTCACGTTTCTTTAGATTAGTCCACTTTGGTCGTCCCTCTCACAGGGAGGGATTCACAGTTGCCAAATATCAGAAACACAAGTAAAATGAAAAAGTACTTCAAAAGGTCCTCAAGGTGTGACTGAGGAAAATAATTACACCTGTCCACAATCTACTACTGTGATCACTTTACTGGGTTTGCCACTTTTAGAACCAAGCTCCCCCATTTTCTTCACAACATCCATGCCTTCTTTGACAAAGCCAAAGGCAACGTGCTTGAAGTCCAAGTGCTCAGCTTTCTTGAGAGTGATGAAAAACTGGGAGTTGTTAGTGTCTCTGCCACGATTGGCCATGGAGAGTAAGCCTGGTCCAGTGTGCCTTACATCAAAGTTCTCATCCTCAAACTTGCCGCCATAGATGGACTTTCCACCAGTGCCATCCTTGTTGGTAATATCACCGCCCTAAACAGAAAATACAATTCACAGGTTTAACATTTCTCCATCCATCCAAGAGCAGCTAGGATACAACTTACCCATCGATATCTATCCATCCATCTGGCTGTATCTGTGTGTGTATATATATATATCTCTATCTCTATATCTATATCTATAAATATCTCTCTATCCATCTCTATCTCTATCTATACACACACACCTGCTACCATATTGCTTATTTCACACAGAACGGAACACTGGAATATAAATTAAGTCTTACCTGACACATGAAATCAGGGATTATTCTGTGGAAAACTGAATCCCGGAAGCCAAAGCCTTTCTCTCCAGTGCACAAACCTCTGAAGTTTTCTGCGGTTTTAGGAACAATGTGAGCAAAAAGTTCCATTGTGATCGTTCCAAGAACTTCTCCATCAGCAGCGACAGTGAAAAAGACTGATGGGTTGCTTGGTCTAGAAAGTTCAGTGATTCGAGATGACTGGGAGCCATCTGCTTGACTCATGCGATTTTGACATTCTATAAAGGCTTTCTTAAAAGACTCAGCAAGTTCAGGGTTTTTGAACTTGGCAGCAAGTTGCTCCACTTTGGCGTCCCCCTCTGGTTGGGAAAGAAAACAGAAAAGATATTTTGAACTCAGTTGTTCCAATACCACTGATTTCAAGCTTAGTGTGTGAGGTTTTGTTCAGGTTTAAGGGCACTATTGATTTAGAAGTTGGTGAGCACTTTCCAACAGAAAACACAGATTTCAGCTCTACATGTACATTGTCAATGTTGATTAATTGTAGCTATACAACCATAACTGGAGATTAAGACACTAGAAATATGAGAAAGAATATTGCTAAATGGCCTAGCATCTTAAAATACGAGTTCGGCTTTGACAGATTCAGGCAGACTTTGCGTATATAAAGTATTAAATTCTGTCATTTATGAATATGAACATGTCTGCAAAGTCTCTGATGAATTTGACAGTATGAATAGTCATGGGCTGTAAAAGCAGAATGTTTCTATAACATTTCATTTGGACGAGACAAAAAAATGACCAAGATTGAGCACGATATCCCTGTATGTTCAGATACTGACATCTCTGCTGGGTTCTGGGTGCAAAGGCATGAGTCCAGTGAATGAGTTCAATCTATATAACGAGTTAGATTATGGCATATGTACAGTGTTTAGGTAATTAAAGTAACAGCACACAGTGTGAACAATGTGAAATTCTTTTTCTGCCTTTAACTTATTCAGCAAGTGAAGCAATGGTGAGCCACCAATAAGGGGAGCAGTGTGTGGGGACAGTTTCTTGCTCAAGTGAAAGTCAGTAATGACACTAGCAGCCCAGGGATTGGAATCCACAACCCTCTGATCTCAGGGCGAATTCCCTAACCACGAGGACACCGGCTGCACCATGTGACTGATGTTAAAATGTATCCACACTAAGCAGGGCAAGAATCAACATACGATATTGGAACAGAACTGTGATTTTAGTTTCGAATGGCTTACCAGCATAGTCGGTAGCTGTCCAGACCAGCGCGTTGGCGGAAGAGTTCATTGGTTTCATCTCCATGGCCTGGGTGATGGTGTGGTTGGCACAAACCTTTAAGACCTGTTCACGTCTCATAAGCACACGATAGCAATTCTTTAGTGGATGGAATAAAATCTTTATGTCCCCAACGCCACGCTCTTTCCACTGGTTCAAATCACGGTCCCATCTGTACAGCTTTGTCCTCTCTTTGAAAAAAATTTCCTCATCTTCCTCGCCAGATTTCACTTCAACCTGGAGAAGGGGTAATTACTGTGAGAAAACATCTTCCAGTGCTGATGCACACCAGAGGTACAACTTCAATAGAGACCAATAGTTCTTTCCCTCTAGAGCTATTGGAACAAAACAATCATTCTCTGGACAGTTTTAGTGAATTGAACACAAAAATAAGAATCCCATTCCGATTTGAACATATTTAACACACAATTCAATAATTTGTATTAATGTTGATGCATATTATGTTTAGACATTGAAACTGACTTTCTATGTCCATGTAATTTACACGTGTGCATATGCACAACAGATTTGATACAAGGAAAAAATAAACAAAACAAAACTGTATACAGTAACCTCTCAGTGGATCAGGAGTCAGATTCAGTCACACAGATTCCCAAGTGATAATTTTATGTGGAATAAAGCACATTTTATTTTTTGCGCTGTTTTCGTGGTTTTTCTTTTTTTTTTACACATTTTTCTTCTAAAATCATTAAGAATAAAGTATTAATTTAACAAATGAATATAAATTCAGCTACATTTCCATATAAACTAAAACTGAATAATGAACAGCCTGGACTTTCATCACCAGCTGCACAGAGGTCTGCGTCTCGGTCAACAACGACAGGCCGACCACCACCATGACTCAGACAGTCGTTCTTTTCCAGAACGCAGATTGCCAGTCCGCCCCTGACTCATCTTGAGAGTTTCTCTTATTTTTCATTTTGTTCTTCTTTGAGCTCAGCAGCCTCTTTTAAATTACAGTAATAAAACTACTGGGCTTAGTCACCATCCAATGTCTGCGTTACCCCCGAGTCTCGACAAGAACTCCTGAAGAACCCTGAATACCACTGATTAATATTTTTTAAATCAATAATTTATTGTTCGTGATTACCTCTACATTTTACTGTATTTCTATTACTAAAATTACACTAATGTATTACTGTGTTTACCTGTTTATACCAAAGAAAAGGCCCATGCATGAATTACAGTACAGTCTGGATGGGCCTGTCATAAGAACATCATGTATGTAAATTTGTAGTTTGTAATGTAACTTAATACCATAGGATGGAAAATGTAATCAGAAGTTGTATTTCAAATGTATAGATTACATATACCTATATAATAGAAGTTTCGTTTTTTAATGTTAACAAACCAAGGGAATGTTTTTGAATTCTTCTAAGGCTCCAGTTTTTTCAAGATTGCATTCTGGAGGCCATTTAATATATAATCATTTTAGGCCAAACATACCTCTGGAAGGGAAACAATTGGCTCAAAATGGATGTCAGGATTGTTTGAAGAATCATCACCACTGTCCTCCTCCTCATCCTCATTTCGGGTTGTGACGCCACTGCTAAAGACTGCTGCTCCAGCATTTGCCCAAGAAAAGTCAGCATCTACAAAACAAATAAATACACAAACACACACAAACCAATTCAGAGTTAAAAGAATGCTTACTTTGGTACAGTAGAAAATCTACAATAGAAACTGTGATTGAGTAATAACTTTTTATCACGTGATTCCCATTATGTGGATATGTCTCAATTTTATGTGTTCACATAAAAATAATGTTACTGAATTATCACAAACAAATATTTAGATAAACCTTATTCTGTCCATACATGAAGATAA
Organism: Ladigesia roloffi; assembly: GCA_037577295.1. Lineage (NCBI taxonomy): Eukaryota > Metazoa > Chordata > Actinopteri > Characiformes > Alestidae > Ladigesia > Ladigesia roloffi. The sequence continues at coordinate 4,250,559 of JBBKCR010000002.1, read as the reverse complement.
ACTAAAATTACTAAACTAAAAATGTTAAAGCTAAAACAATAAATCTAAAACAATAGCTTTTTAAACTAAAACACTTTTATGAACAAATTTTGGCAAAAAAATAGATTAATCAGCATTAATTATGTTAAATGTGACAGCCCAACTTGTAGCCAAACAAGGCTTAAGAATGTGATTTGGACTCACTGAGCATATTACATATAGCAACATATTCAGTATTTTTAAACCTTATTTTTAAAAAACATATGTCTCTAAAAAGAAGAAAGGTGGAACTTATCAACCTTTTGATCCAAAGGCAAATTGGTCTGAATTCTTTGCCAACTCTGCAAAAGAAAATCCAGTTGCGGATCCAAAGGCGAAACCAGAAGATGTATCTGTTGTGGGAGAAAACCATCAGAATAAAGATTTGTTATCAGAAGTCATTAAACACCATCAGTGAGCTATTCAACACAGCTAGTGATTGCAAAATTCTATAAATCATAAATATATTAATCATAAACGATCAAGACCTGGATCTCTCAGGTTTTTAGACATGGATGGAAAGGTTTACCTTGGCTGCTATTTGTCCCATTTGGTGCTTCCACTTCATGTTTTTTGGTAGAGAGATCAATGATGCAGCCAGTATCAGCAGCAGCTGCCTGCTCTAAGGTAACTGTGGTGGCTTCAGTGTTGCCGTCACTCAATTCCGTTGGTCGATCATTAAAGGATGGACTCTGTTGGCTGCTAATTTCACTCTGGAACAGCCAATTAAATTGTAACATGAGTCATGTAACTTCACAAATACACAGATTTAAATGTAACTACCAATCTAAAATAAATATCATGCATGATATTGTCCTACTCGTCTTTCTTACGATTAGAAACAGAGCCTGAAGGACAGGCACCATATGTGTTACCACTATATTAGAGTGTACACCAGCTACTTGGGTCTGGCTGTACCAAAATTTAAACACATCAACGATGAAATCTAGAAGGGAACATGTGATACAAATTTGATTTCACAGTGCAATAGGGCTGTTCAATAAATTACACTATTTCGTTTACAACTATTCTGTCCAAAGATTATGAAAAGATAATCAGTATAAAATCAATTACGCCTCATTCTGCTTTGCAATGATGCTCTCATTTTTGTTTGTGTTACTCCTGGATTCCGCAGGGGGGAGTTGACCCTTGCTGTGATTACACCAGACAGGCCACAGCCCCGTTTCAGAAGGATCCTGAATCAGTGTAGACCAGCGGCTCTCTGGTTTGAACTGCTAAAAATAAGCGCTTGGTCAATTTTTGTCATGTTGCTTCTAGGCCTGTCAGCCTACCTATTTTTATTGGGGTTCTTTCATTGCATTCTTTCTCCACAGTCTCCCCAATCTAATATGTGCCCCTAATTACTTTATTATTCTTCCTATCTCGCCCTCTGTGTTAACAAATGAAGCCATACCTCACAAACTGAGAAAAAAAATAATGAAATTAATATTTTGTGAGAAAAACTATATAAAAAAAAAAAAACAAAAGAAAAAGGTTAATTTTACTAAACTCACAGATTAAATTTTTTGATTAGTTAAAATTATGGTCCAAGAAAACCTTTTTATATTCAATAGATGCTTGATTTCTAAAGTTGATTTACTTTTGATGTCAATATTTACCAAAAGTTTTGCCCTAATCCAACATTACAGTAGATTTCCAAAAACATGAGATGGAAGGAAAAAATGAACACATGATGTATTAAGACAAAAGCGAGCATTTAAATTTGTAATAAATTAAACATTTAACTAATGTCCTTTGTTCCACTTACCTGAGCTTGCTGTACCTTTCGTAGCTCTGTTCCAAAGTCCTCTGGCCTGTCAGGTTCGGTATCTGTATCACTACCAGCTCCACAGAAGAAGGTGGGAGGGAGCTGAAGGCTTTTAGCTCTTCTCTCCTCCTCCAGAGTCGGTTTCTTCTCCCAGACAAGCACACAGTCAGGATCCTTTGCACTTCCAGAGGCCTGAGCTGGGTCACACAGTATTAAGACATTTACTGCCAAAGATTTAACAGAAAAATCTTATCTAAATGTACTCATTAACATTTCAGAAATAACAAATACTCACTATACAGCTGATTCAATAAAGTTTACCTTGTGCAAGTGAAGATGAAGGCCGGTACAGCTCTCCTCTTAGATTACTTACTGCAGTTTCATAGTCTTCATCTGCATGTAAGCAGAATTTAAGGGTTATGTTTTAATTTTTCAAACAAATACCATCCCAATTATGACTGCCACACAAGCCTAAATGACAATGGCTCCGTGGCAATGAACACTTAGGACTGCAATAAACTATATCAGGCACAACCATAATTAGAAGCAATTAAGAAACAAGTTGCATTAATGCTACAGTGAATTCTGACTAAAAGGGTCTGTACTCCAAGTTGTTTCATGTGAATTCTTTAAAGTCTCATTATCTTGGTCAAAACAAATGTTATATGTCGGTCTTTACTCTGTTTATTGTCATGATGACTGGACCAAAAATGAAGCAGTAACAGTAGACTAGGCCGAAGCTTGAGAATGTTTTGCTTTTAGATAAAGGTTCAAAAGATAAAAAAGAGATCCAAAGACTTTTAAAACAATGTTCTTTCACAAACACGCACATGTACACAAAATCAAGCAGCAGAATCTCACCATCAGTTTCATCACTGACATATCCTGGCATATTTTTGTAAAGGAAGAATGTAGGGGGTAGCATCAGCTTTTGGGCTAGTTCTGCCTGTTCCTTAGTTGGTCGTTGTTCAAACACAATTTCAATGTCAGAGTCACCCTGGTCTTCTGAATCCTCTGCTTCAGGCTGGGTGTCATGAGAAACTAGAAGAAAGAAACAAAACAAACTAAAGGTCAACATATGTTCAGTCTAACAAACAAAACCAAGAGAAGAGTGTTCACACCATCAGGTTTTGCAACTTTCCTCAACAGTTACAACAATTAAGACATTAGGGTGCATTTCTACATGCTATAAATTACCGCTTCAAAACAAAGATGCAGTTACACACACACACACAGATATACACAAACACACAAGTTTTAGCACACCAAGATTTTTTTAAATAATCATATTATAAAATTAGAATGTACTAAACACTCATATTCCTTGTTAGCAATTACATTTACAGTATGGTCACCATTTAACTACCTATAGAAAATATCCTTTTGATACTAATGACCTACAAAAAGCCACCTACAATACTGCAATGGATCTCCCAATAAGCTAATTAAACAAGTTCCTTAACAGGCTATTAAGTGATGACAGTTAACATGTGCAAGTTTAAGGAGAGTATAGACTTTGACTCTGACATCCTAATAACTGGTTGTGTGGTGATGCAGACATGAAGAGTTACCATCTTGTAAAACATAACTTGTAAAATATAACAAATTTCCTTTATTACTTCTTCATTGAACTTCTCAGGGCTTAACAAGAAAATAAGCAGGTTTTAAAAAAACCTGTGGTGTACAAAACGTTTGACTGGTATTGTATATACACACATACATATATACATGCACAAGTGTGTACATAGACATATACACACACAAACACATAGCATCACTTGGATTCTGGTATACATTTATTTTATAATGTCTAATATTAACTAATTCAGTCAGAGTTTGTCATATATATTATCCAAGTGTTACCAAGACTTGTATTAACGCTCAAAACACAGACCCCCATACACAAAAATGCATGCAAAAAATAAATCAAATTCATGCATCTCATTAAATTACTAGTCACAATAAGGACATCACTGCATATTCATTTGTCAATGCAGATAAAGGAAACAGGGGCCCAAGCTCCAAAGAAAGGGCTTTCAGACAGTCATTGAAATAAATGTGTTGGAAGCAAGAATAACTGCACAAGAATAAATATCTGAGTGACTTTGACATGGTAGTAATTGAACGGTTTACAGGATTCAAAGGAAACTTCTTGGGTTCAGATAGCAAAGTAAACCTTCAGAAGAGTGAGAGCCATCATCCCTCATCGATAAAAAAAATAAATTAATGCAGTCAAAGATCACCGACTGCACTTTGAATGCAGGAGTGTTATAAAAAATTACATCCCAGGCTGAATTATTTTGAAAACTGAAGTAATGCTCCTTATGCTACATTATATAAGTATGTAAAGGTTCATTCTCTGCAAAGAGTAATAATGCTGTTTTTAAAATGTTAAAAGCTAGACATTTTCCAAACTTCAAAAGCATGCAGGTTATGTTTTCAGCAACAATGCTCGGATTATGATTTCCTTGAGACAGGGTTAAGTATGCAAGGAAGACCAGTTGATGTCAGCACAGCGTCCTAGGCATCACGAAACACACTTTATGCAATACCTTGCGCGTCAAATTGTGTGGTTGACGTACACGTCCAAAAAGCCATTGGGTTATCTTTAAAAAGTCTAAAATCCAATCCTAAAAAACAATAGTTGGTGGTTGAGAAAAGCTAAAAATGGAAATGGGTAGACTACACAAATTATAACTGAACCAACAGAGATACAGGTTGTCTCATGGTGCCTCTTCCACATGCACACAGTGTTGAAATTTGTGATAATCATGTTAATGAACAAAGTTACTCAAAATCCACATGAACAAATCTGGTCATTTAATGACTTTCAGAACACTATGTAGCAATGTAGTAAAAGATGTAGTCCAGTATTTTAGTTTCGTAGAGACAGAGAAGTAAGATGTATGGTGTACCCAGAATATGCATGGTCAGGTCCAAAGGAGAGATTACCAGACAATAATATACTTGGTGCAAAACAAAATACTTCCCTAATTATTACTAACATTACTCACTGTATTATTCTGAAAAACACAAACATGACTACTGTACACGTCTGGGGACAATATTGAAAGAAGAAATCTTTCAGACAGCTTTGTAAAACTCAAATCTGGCAATGTCTTAATTGTCTGTGAAATCTTGTTTTAGACAGATCTTCAATATACTTCCAGAAAAAACTGCACCCTGTAGGGTACCAACACTGGATTTGTAATTGTTTTTCTTATTGTTTTTAGCAATGACTGAAAACTTTACCTGACTACTGGCTTTAAAAAGTTTGTAGTAACACTTTCCTCAGGAAAATTGCATGTTGTCTATGTTTAAACTCAAGTGACATACACAATTAGATATTAACCATGTGTCATTTCTGGGGGACATTTATATTTTTAGTCAGAAAATAAAGTAATTTTCTAGTATCTGAGGTACAATCTAAAGAAAGATTTCCGACACCGTTTAATGTCAAATCCAGAATATTTAGAGAATAAGAACCCAGCAAATCATCCTCACCTCCGTCAGGCACTCTGAAAGGACTGCTTCCAAAGGTTTTGGTATCTGGAGTACTGCTTGATGTTTTGTCTGTGGAGCCTGCAGCAATGCTAGGGACCATCTCTTTAGAAGACGGTGGACTTCCAAATATTTTCTGTACGGAGTCTGTTCCAAACACAAACTTGGGGGGAGACACCACTGTTTTAGAGGTGCTTTGTGGACTAAGGGTTACTGTATGTGTCCCACTAGGTGAAAGACCACTTTCAGAAGATGGATCTGAAGTCAGAATTGTGGTAGTTTCCTCAAACAGTGCAATGGCAGCTTTACCACAAATGGTTTCCTTTGAGAACGAGGCTTCTCTGGGAGATGGAGGTTCAAGGAGAATGCTCTTTTCCTGGGCATCCTTTGCTTCATCAAATAATTCTCTGAAAGTATTTGTGGTTTCCTGCAATTTGAAGCGCACAGCCAACTGCTCCACCTTTCCTCCTCCTTCAGCAAAATCATAAGCACTCCAAATCCATGCTTTTTCATTCCCTTTCATCGGCTCAAGCTTCATGTCTGAAGTTATCCAGTGGTTTGCACACAATTTGAGGACCTGGTCCCTCCGCATCACAAGCCGTGTGCGTTTCGTATCATAGTTTTGTAAAATTTTAAGGTCCCCAATACCTCTCTCCTTCCACTGACTAAGGTCTTTATCATACCGATATAACTTGGCTCGGTGACTGAACACTACCTGCTCATTCTCTTCTCCAGTGGATATGTCAACAAGGTCAGGCAAAGGCACAACGGGCTCAAAGTACTGGCCATCTCGTTCCTCATCTTGGGTTGTTTCTTGCTCATCATCTGTGCCCACAGAATTTCTGCTCTGGTTTAGCTTAGCTGGGGATTTTGAAGGACTGAGAACAGGCTGGAAACTGAAACTAAACCCAACAGATGATTCTCCAAACCGGAACAAATTTTTCTGCAATGGACTGCTTGCCAGAGGAGAGGCATACACAGAAGTGTCTGAACTTTCAACATGAGCGTCTTTTTGCAAATCATAATTGTCCCATTCTAAAGCAGACACCGTGCTCTCACTGAACGGCTTGTGGAGCTCAGGGGTGTCATTTGAAACTGTAGCATTGTTTTCTATATCCTTGCTTTTGATCCCATCATAAGTCAGAAAGGACTTGAGGTCTTTAAGACCACTTTTCATTTCCTCAGCTTTCTGTATGAGATGTGCAGTTCTGCTGGAATTTGCAAGCTTGTGAGGAGTCTGTACAGGAATGTCCAGGAGTAGTCTTTGACACTCCTCAAACCTCTGCTTGAACTCTCCTGCAAGTTCTGGGGTTTTGAACTTGGCAGCCAACTGTTCCAACTTCGCATCTCCATCTGAAAAGTCATTAGCTAGCCACATCCAGGCCCGATCTGACCCAGCAAGAGGCTTTAAGTTCATTGTGGTAGTGATCCAGTGATTAGCACATACCTTCAACACTTGCTCTCTCCTCATAAGAACTCTAAGCCTTCCGTTTGTATTATTCTTAAGTAGTTTAAGGTTTCCAACCCCTCTTTCTTTCCACTGATGAGTTTCAGGATCAAATCTGAAGAGTTTCACACGATTCGAGTACAGGATTTCCTCGTCTTCTTCCCCAGTAACAAGATCAACTTTCTCAGGCATCTTGACCACTGGTTCAAACTGAATATCATCATTCTCTTCTGTTTTGTACATATCTTCCTCATCTTGATCGACAGAGGTGTCTGCCTTTTGGCTGTCCTTTAATGAAGTGAAAAGTTGCTCACCAGCTCCGGCGAATCCAGAGAAATTGGGATCTTTCTGGCCGAACTGGAAGTCGCCTTGTGAAGAATTAGCCAAGTCTGCAAAACTAAAGGTGTTTGACTTCCCAGTAAAGAGTGGATTGTCGTCATTACTAGATGTAACCAGGGACTGAACAGGAGAGGTGCTGGTTAGCTCTTTTTCTTTCTCTCTGTGCTGTTCAGCGATGTTTTTCAGAAAACTTGAGGCCGATGTACTTTGTTCTTGGCCAGCTGCTTGCTTTGATTCTGGTTCCTTAAGCCCAAACTTAAATCCACTTGCTGGTACCGGCAGTGAAAAAGAGAAACTTGAAGAGCTTGAGGACGTTTCATTCTGAACTGCAGAGGAATCAAATTTAAAACTTCCTTGTGTTTCTTTCTTACTCTGACCAAATTGAAAAGTATTAATAGCATCGAAACCTTTAAATCCCGTAGGGGCAGGCTGGTTATCTTTTTTAGAACTAAAGCTGAAGGAGGAAGATGATGGAGCAGCCAAAGAGCTTTCTGAACTTGCATTAGGTTCCTGGCATGACACGCAGTGACTAGATGTGCTTTCATTTCTTACCAGACAGTTATTACAATCCCATTGTCCTTCTTTTTTACCAAACATGGCCAATGATTGTGCTTGACCACTGCTACATGGGGTCTGGCAAGAAACACATTTTGTGGCAGATGCATCATTTCTGACTAAGCAGGTATCACAATCCCACTGTCCCTCTTTTTTGGCAAACTGACCAAATCCAGATCCAATGGAGAAGACTGGGCTCACAGATGATTTGACCGCTTCTTGTGGAGCAAAGGGTTTGCTTGAGGGATTTGATGTTTGACATGCAACACAAGCACCTGCAGATGCCTCGTTCCTCACTGCACATGTGGGACAATCCCACTGGCCTGGTTTCTTAGCAAACTGAGTTCCAAATCCAGACCCAATGGAGAAACTTGATGGCACAGTCCTTGAAGAGCTGCTTGCCACCTGCACAGAGGAACTTGGATTCTGAGATGAGCTATCTGCTGAGGGTTCCCATTGACCAGACTTTTTGTCACTCTGAGAGGATGCTGCAGCAGATGTTAGTGTTCCAAATTTAAAAGAAAATGGAATCTGTGTTCCAAACGCCTTAAAACTGGTGTCAGAGGTGGTGTCCTTAGCAGCACTCCCACCAAGTCCAAAATTAAATGCTGTGGATGGCGCAACAGCAGGGGCCGTTTTGAACCCCTCTGCTGGTTTAGCTTCAGGTTTTATGAGATCACTTTGACAGGGAGTGCTGCACGCCACACACGTCTTAGATGATGGGGCATTTCTTACACAGCAGACACCGCAATCCCATTCGCCTTCCTTCTTAGCAAACAGAGCTTTTAGATCAACTTTTTTGCCCAAATTCTCTAGAGTAGATGACTTGAGGTCACTTAGCTTTGGCTGATCTTGGATTTGAGAAGCCTTAACTGTAGCTCTCTGAACCTCCTCAAATTTTATTTTGAATATTGCCGCTTCATCTGCAGTTTTAAAGCGGATAGCCAACTGCTCCGTCTTTGGCATTTCATCCGCATAATCCATAGCATACCACACCCATGATTTATCAGACCCAGCATTTGGTTTCAAAACCATGTCTGCAGTGATGTAATGGTTTGCACAAATTTTTAGAACTTGCTCCCTCCTCATCAACAATCGAAATTTACCTGATGTTTTGTGTTTTAGGATTTTGATGCACCCAATCCCTCGTTCTTTCCATTCTTTTGTTTCAGCTTCAAATCGAAACAATTTTGCTCTGTTGCAAAATATTTCCTCTTCCTCCTCCTCTCCCGTTTTTACATCAACCTTATCAGGCAGGGGCACAATGGGTTCAAAATGAGGTCCATCATCATCCTCTTCAACATGCGTGCTGTCGTCACTTTCCAAAAATTTCTCATCATTTTCATCAGGGATTCCTGTCCTAAATAATGGTTTGTTCAAATGTGCACTGCCAAAAGTTTGGTCAGGTTTTCCAAAAAGATTGGTCTTGCCTTGAGCACCATCAGTAAATGAAAATCCTGATGGAGTTTTACTCCCAAAAGTAAAGAGTTCACTTTGGCTGGATGCCTGATCTTGTGTCTGAGGTTTCAGTGCTGGAAGGCCTTCAGTTCTAGGTGGAATATCAGCAGTCAGAAGCCCCAAAAGGCTCTCATTGTTTTTCACATTAGATGATGAGAAGGTAAAGTCTCCATCATTTGATTTAAAATTTGAATTGAACTTGAAAGCAATTCCTGCCTGAGTTGCATGTGCTGCTCCACTAGAAAAAGAGGGAACCTTAGGACTTTCCACAGGGATGTTAGCGCCAAAGCCCATCTTCAGGTCTGAGGATTTGCCGTCACTGCTCTTGTAGGACTGGGCAGGTGTAACAGGGGGCTTGGTGAAGTACCCTGGCTCTGGCAGTGTTGGATTAGTAGAAGATTGGGAAACACTATGACTGCAATATTCTTCACTGTAGGGAGAGAGTAAGGTTGTAGCAGGTGACTCAAACCTAAGTGGAGCACCGAAGACCTGGTCCTGTGGATATATGCATGTTGTTTGAAGAGGTGGAGTGTGTGTTGGTTGCTGGTAGGCATACATATGTTGCTGAGGGAGACGATTTACTCCATATACTGGGGTCTGAGGGATATATAAAAAACTGCATATTAAATTTCATGAGAGTTTATTTTTCATACAAAGAACATCGCTACATGGATTTTGCTTTAAAGCCACATTTGTACATACCTTTGTTGGTGTTACATTAGCAGCAGGGCGAAGAAGGTACTGTGAATTATACCCAGGGGACTGATTGTAGTACACAGATGGACCTGTAGTGGCAACTAAGAAAGAAGCAAATGAATGTAAAATGAATACTGGTCATTAAAAGCATTTCACTTTAAGAATTTTTTGACATGAGATCACAATTACATTAATCTGCAGACTTTAAATGTATGTAAATTAGAAGTTTCGATCACCATTTCTGAAAAGAGGAAACACTGGAGCCAGCTAATTAAACCCAATTTTAAATTCCCTCTGCAACTGGACCCTGGACTTCTTGACTGCGAGACCTCAGTCAGTCAGTCAGTATCAGGAGTGACCTGTCCAGCACCACCACACTGAGCACAGGAACCACAGGGCCCTCTGCTCTTCACAGTGCTGATCCCCTTGTATGCATGGGATACAATGCATGGGATGCAGATGGAGTACAAGTTGTATTAAAACACAACTTACACCCCATCTGCAATTGCAAATACCCATCATTATATCATGCACATTCTGATCAGTGGCTGATATTTACATGATTCTTTGCCATCTACCTCTTTATAATTTTTTTGTACACTAAACTTCACTGCTATTGCCATGTAATAAAATACTGTACTCAGAGGTTTTTGTGGACTCCAGTCAAAACCTTCTTGTTCTGCTGCTGTACTGCTGCTCTAGTCTTTTCCTAGTACTCTGCCTCTTGCTCACTGCAATTTTGATATCTAATGTTGGTTTTTGTGTTTTGTTTTTTTTTGTTCTTGTGTTACAGCTTGGTCCTGGAGGAACATAATTTGTGTGTATTGAGTGCTGTGTATATGGATGAAAAGGAACTAAACTTACTTGACTTATATGGATTGACAAAAACATTTCAAATTCAACAGTTAACAGCAGATTTGCAAATGTAACTGCAGTGTCAAACAGATCTTCAGTTTTTCAAATCAAGATTCTATCTCCAGTACCACCATGACAATGCAGACACCACCAGTACAGCACAGCAGTACTTGACAACTCATAAGCCCACCAGAAGACTAAAAGAAGAACTGAAACGAATTAAAATCTCAGTATGTGGTCAGACCAGGGTATCTGCAGGCTTAAGGAAGCCAAATTTAAGACTTAAGACTTTTTTTCAGACCACTTGGATCAAAATTAAGACCCTAAATTCTCAAAACGGCAAACAGCATGTGACCTTACAAATATCTGGACTACTTATTTGAACTGAAAGCGCTGAAAAATAACTGAAAGTGCCTGTATTTCACAACAAAAACATTATAGAGT
>JBBKCR010000002.1:4215606-4234593 GCA_037577295.1 Ladigesia roloffi | reverse complement strand
CGATCGTTTCATGTCTTAAGACATCAATGTGTCGTCACGAGCCACGGGGTGTAATCTGGACGTGTCTGTGCAAGGTTTATTACTTTGAAAGTTCTGACACCCATCCACTTCCATTAAATGATGACCAGACTACTACGGCTAAAGCTAATAATCTGCGTTTGTGTTCTTCTGAGAAAAAAAAAAAATCACCTTCGACTTGGATGCCCTGGGGGTAAGCAAATAAATATCAAATTTTCATTTTAGAGTGAACTATCCTTTTAATAAATGCATGTTTCATCCAGCAAAACCCAAGAGGAAGACCCAGTGCCACCCCACCCCCTCTGCAGTTTCCAAGGCATTCCCTGAGATGAGGTTTAGCCCTGGAAACCACTTTCCCAAACCTATCAGAGTAAAAAATGCAAACAGATCGGGGATTTGTTTATTAGAGGGACAGTTGGAGTTGTAACTTTTGGAGTAAAAGTCAGAGAAGTGAGACTGCATTGATTTAGGCATGTGCAGATGAGAGACTGTGTATGTTGGGAGAAGGATGCTGAGAAGAGACTCGGAGTGAAAGTGGACACTGTCATACATGAAAACACAACAGCACACAGTGTGAACAGCACAAAATTCTCCTTCTGCGTTTAACCATTCAACAAGAGAAGCAGTAGGCAGTAAGGAACATAGTACACGTGGAGCAGTGTGTGGGGATGTGCTACTAGCAGTCTTGGAACTCAAACTTGCGTCTTTCTGATTGCAGCGTGAACCACCAAACCACCAGGATACTGAGGAGAGAATCTCTGAGTGTGAAAAAGAAAAAGAAGAGGAAAATAATGTTTAAAAAATAGAATCAGAATCAGAAAACTGACCCTGAGACAAGAAGAATATAAAACATAAAGTCTAAATAAAATATAAATAAAACTACAATATGAAAATACAATATGCTATGTACAGAAATACAAAAATATAACATGCCGAAAAGCAAGAAAAATCCTGACTGAGGTATTCATGCATGAAAGGGAATTCATGAGGACTCTCATTTAGTCCAATAGGGGTCAGTGTCCCTGTTTCACTGTAAGACTTCACCAACCAGCAAGGAATAGTGTTCCACTTCTGTTTACATGTAGCTTAGGAGCTAACACAAGCTACCACCATTTTGACATATAACCTTTCCAAAAATGCCAGTGGCTGTCATGATGGGTGAAAATTACGACAAGCTTCTTGAGCAATGCGAAACTCAGGAGCTGGAGGTAAATATAAAGGTTATTTGTATACTTTCTACTGAAAGAGGCTAGCTACGTTAGCCTAGACAGCTTTGAATGAGGTCTAGCCAGTCAGTAGATGTGTATTGTTCTTTTCTTCGAGATTCTGGAGTTTACGTCTGTTTAATTGGATGTCATTTTATGTATTTAGCCAAGACATATCCTATTTTTGCTTGACGTTAACCTCGTAAAATTTCCTTAGACGTTCTAGTTATAGTAACTATGCTAACTGATGTTACTGCTAGTTGTTAGAGGTACAACTGGTCTATGTGTTTTCAGCACGTTAATGGTATTTTTTCTAAATAACTGACATTTAGCACATTAATATAATGGTAACTAACCGAGCTAAAATAGCAGTTGTCATATAAGTTATGTCTGGTTACACAGACCAGCCGTAACGTTTAAACCACCTGCCTACTATCCTGCACACTACGTGGACAAACGTATTTGGACGCATGACAGTAACGCCAACAGGGATTTTAATATAATTAAAAGGTGTTGGAGGTCAGGGCTCTGTATGGGTCAGTCAAGTTCTTCCACACGGAACTCATCCAACCATGCATTATGGAGCTTGCTTTCTGCACTGGAGCACAGTAATGTTACAGTATGAAAGGGTCTTTCTCTCAAACCGTGTTTATAAGTTTGGAAGCATGTCATTGTTCATGTCTTGGTATGCTGAAGCATTAATATTTGCCTTCACTGGAAGTAAAGGGCCTATACCCAACCCTGCAAAACAGTGTTCCAGTACTTTTGTCCAAATAGTGTAGGTCCTTCTTGCAAAAGGTAACCTTAGCCATCAGGGAATAGACCTCACATCATCTCTATAGGTGTACCGTTGTATCACTTAAAAAAGGGTTATCAGCAGATTATTTAGGTCATGTAAGTTGCTTGCTCTGTCTGTGGTTAATTAGCCTAATGAACACACAGTCCTGCACTGTGTTCTGATACCTTTGTGTAATAGCCAGGATCATCTTTTGAGCAATTTACACATGTGTAGCTTTTATTTTGAGGGATCAGTCAGGATAGGTTAGCCATGACCACTCTTGACCCTGTGTCCAGTGTCCCTGATTTAATATGACCTCTTTTGTTATGTGCTAACCACTGCAAGCCAAGAGCACCCCATGTTATCTGCTGGTATGGAGTGGCTCTGCCCCAGTCATCTAGCCACCAGAATGTATCAGTTTTTAGAATTACTCATCCTTATGTTTGACAATTTGTCCTGCTTCCCGTACAAATGCTTTACTCGCTGATAAAAAGATAATCGTTATTCCATTGACCTGTCAGTGGTTTTAATACTGTGGCAGATTGGTGCATTCTGTAGTACTCTATGTGTTTACAAACAGTCAAAATTTTACATGAAAGTGGTACTTGCCTTCCAGGAAACATTGACAAAATACCTCATTGCAGTCTGTTTTAAAAAAATGGGAAATAGGTCAAACATGCTCATTTTACCCTCTTAAATTTGTTTTGGGCATTAACTACCTGTGAAATGTATTCCTCTGTTGTAGGCTCCAGGTGGCATTGCAACTCCACAAGTGTATTCTCAATTACTTGCCCTGTATCTTCTCCACAATGATATGTAAGTATTCACTTCTTTCCCATAAATGTTTCTTATAAGTCAATCAGTCTAACCAAAACTGTTACTTCACTCTGTTTTTGCAGGAACAATGCAAGGTATCTTTGGAAGCGGATTCCACAAGCAATCAAAACAGTAATATTTTTTATTTGATTTAAAAGCTTACAATAATTGCAACATAATATCTTTATATTCATCATTTATATACGGATTGCTATACATAGTTTAAAGTATTATTTGCCAAACTGTTAAATAACAACAATGTCCTGCAAATGTCCCTACAGGCTAACCCAGAATTGTCTGCTATTTGGGCAGTAGGACAGCGTATCTGGCAGCGAGATTTTCCAGGCATCTACAGCACGATTGCAGCCTACCAATGGACTGAATCGATTCTTCCTGTGATGGAATCCTTAAGAGGTATGCTTGCCATGCTCAGAATATGCCTAAGGATGGAAAAAGTGATAAGATAAGATTTATTAGTCCATCAAGTGGGACATTTGAATTGCAATGGCAGAATGTGGACAGAAACAAAGAGCAGCAAAAACAGTACAGTATCTGTACAGTATATGAACTATACAATACAAATAATACAAAAATATAAATATAGACCTGTGTATTGAAAATATATATACATATTGATAATATATGTACACACACACACATATATATGTATATGTATATGTAAATATGTAGAATAAGAGGACTGTGAATATACATACAAGTAAATATCGGTGTGTATATTCGGTAGCAGCAGGTAGACAACCGTATAGTGCACTAGAAACAGTAATTTACAAAAACGCTAATAATGTACCAATAATTATTACTACACAATCTAGGAATACAAAAATAGGATGAAATTAAAAAATCAGTTTTTATTATTTTTTTTCCATAATTCCATACTATGGAATTTCTCCTACTTCAACATCATCTAAATGTGAGTTCTGCTTAATGGTTCAGGAATATTTGTTTTTTATTTTTTTTCCCCCAGTATGTTTATTGGGTTTTCTGGTATTACAGAAAATTAAATTAGTATTCTCTCACATGTATACATGGACACACATACCTAAACTTGCACTATTAAATAGCAGTGAGTCAGAAATAAAGTATGAAATATATTTATAAAATATTGTGTGTGTTGGGAGGGTTGATTACATTCCAAATTCTATAATGTTCATTTATGTTTCCCAGAGATGACAGAAATCTTTCTGCTTTCCCTTTCCCTTAAAATATGTTAATCTTTCTAGGCTGATGTGTTCTGAAAGTTACTTAATCCACTGTTAAATAGAAGGAGCCTCTACACCCGTCCAATAAAGGACAATCACTCTTCTGACTGGTAGAAATCCAAAGTCCAGTATTTTAGACTGTTTCTGTGATTGTATGAAGTTCAGTGGGTTTAGTCCCAGGACACACAGCTTAGCATGTAGAAATGTTGACAGACAGACAATTGATGACCATTTCTGGACATCACATATATTCAGTGCAGAAGTGTTTAGTCATTTAATACATTATCTGGAATGTTTCTAGACATATGGTTAAGCTTGACAGGGGTGATGCATGTCCTCATTACTCATTTATATTGGAGCTTAAACCTTATTGTTATTCTTTTGGTTTGTGCCTTTAAACAAGACACACTCCAAACTGTTTCAGTAATGTCTTCCTGTATGTCATTCCTCCAGGCATTTAACCCTTTCTTTTGCTGAATCTTTAGAGGTGGATATTAATAAATTATAATAAATAGAGAAAACATATTCGTCCCACCTGTCCAATGGAGATATCTTCTATTTTTGATAATGTGAGAATTTTTGTACCTGCAGAATATTATAACTCTGTAAAGACAGTTCTGGAACTGATTCTTGTTCAATGCTGACCCAAGCTGAGGGTGAAGTTGTACAAAAGTAATGTGTAGCTGATATTAACTGGGCCCCTGTATAATACCATTGGAGAATGGGAAACTGAAGCCCCCTTTCTCATAAGGCTGGTATAGTAATTTTAGGCAGAGTCTTGCTTTCCTATTGTTCCAGATGAGCCAAGTAAACAACTTATTTAAATGATTGTAAAACGAAGCTGGTAGTGGCAGAGGAAGTGTATCGAAATAGCATAACATAAAGGGTAAAATGACATTTTTATAGCATTTATTTGTCCCATCATATAGGTAAATTAAGTTCTTGGGTCATTTTAACACCTAATCAAATATATCTGTTATTTTATGGAGCATAAAGTAACAAATATTCATTAAAGTAAAATAGGGAGAGATGAAGAATGTAGTCTAGAGTACAAGGAGAAGAGGTGCAAAGTGAAGAGAGAGGTCTGTATGGCTGAAGATAAGATGTATGGTGAGTTGTTTGAGAGGCTGGATACAGTGGAATGTGAAGTGGTCCTGTACTGATTGGCTAGGCAGAGGGACAGAGCCAGGAAAGACGTTCTGCTGGTTAGGGTGATGAAAGACAAAAATAAAAACTCGTGAATGGGAGGCTGGGGTCATGCAAATAGGAGTAGAACTTTGTATGTGGACAAGTTAAAAGAACGGTTGTATGATGGAATATTGAATCAGGAAAAGAATTAGCAGGGAGAATGTTACAGGTATGAATAGAATGAAGAATGGAAAGGCTAGTATGGTCCAGATGATATGCCTGTGAAAGCATGTAGGTGCTTAGGAAGGATGGCAGTGGAGTTTTTAATCAGATGATTTATTGCAGTTTTCGATAATGAGGTCATGACTGAGGATTGGAGAAGTGTACAGGTACCTGTTTTCTAGAATAAGTAACTACAGAGGGACAAAGCTGACCAGCCACAGCAGGAAGTTTGGGGAAATAGTGTTGGAAGCTAGGTTGAGAAGATGTGATGATCAGTGGACAGCAGAATGGTTTCATGCCCGGAAAGAACACTGCAGATGCACAATTCGCTCTGAGGTTGTTGATGGAGAATTATAGAAACGTTAATGAGAAGTTGCATTGTGCCTTTGTTGATTTAGAGACACCATATGGCAGAGTGCCTGGAGATATTGTATGAAAAAGTTATAAGTGGCAGAAAAGTAGGTACGAGTGGGATATGTATGAGGCAAGTGTAACAGCTGGGAGGTTTGCGGTAGGGGGCATTCAAGGGGAACTTACATGAAGGATCAACTCGGAGCCCTTTTTTTGTTTGCGCTGGTAATGATTGACAGATAGATATGAGAGAACTGTCCCCTCATATCCACTTTTCTTTTGGCAAAATAAAAAAATGTATACATTATAGTTCTAAATTAAGAAAAATTTAATGCACTAATTTTGCAAGAAAAATTTTATTTTATTTTATCCATATAAAATATAGCAGTATATATTTTTTGTGCTGTTAAGAGAAGACAGAACAATCGGATTTTCGCTGCTGCCCTGAGATGCATCTCTGGCAGATGCAGTCCAGCATTCCCTCATCAGAACAATTTTTACGTGTGCAGCTAACTCGAGTGTTTCGGTGAGCGGTTTGTACTCCTTGTATTATTATCTTGTATTATTATTACTGTAAATTAAATTAATTACTGTATATACTCTGAGTACACAAAATCGAGTAACAAAGAAAATGCACTTGCATGAATTACAGTCTATACAGGAGCAACATTGTTATTTTACGTTCTAGCTCTGCAGGAGACAGTACGAATACGGGTATATACATTTTTTAAAGTGTTTTGGGAGCATATTTGCTGGCTTATTCAGGGTGTACACTGTAAAGATAGGATTTTTTAGGCATTTTGTTTTTACCACATCACAAATTTGAGTTTTTTCACAATTTTGTGTGTGCTCTTGGCATGTAAAATGACCATTTTGTAATTTGTGAACACACCAGAGTACACAGTGTGAACAGCACGAAAATTCTTCCTCTGTTTTTAACCCATTCAGCAAGTAAAGCAACAGGCAACCAGGAACACAGCACCCGGAGAGCTATATAGACAATGTGGATTTATAAGATAGATGTGAATCCAGCAATGCTAAATGGGTTGGAAAATTTGTGAGGCAGAGCTGCCTTTGGCAGGGTTAAAGATTTGAAGATTTGAACTGGAAGGGAAGGTGATAGAAAGGATTAGGAATGAATATATTGGATGACAGGGCAGGTTGTATAGTTATGGGATCCTGCTACATGAATAACTTGTAATTCAGATATAATGTTTTATAGCTTTTGGGATGCACACAAATATCAGAAGGACCTTTGAGGCACCATGTGAGCACTGGCACTCACATTCTGCCTGGTTCTATTAGTGTGTAGGCTATTAAGTGACTTAAAAATGCTTTTGTATTATCATATTTCAAATGTGATGTTACTGGGGAGAGATTGTTTTTACTGAGCATTTAAAACAATTTAACAACAATAATCAACAAACATACAAACTTGAGGATAAAAGGATTTAGAGAAGAGTTATACTTGAAAAGTACATGAAAGCTGATGACTTCAGATTCAACATAAACTTGAAAGTAAAATAGCTATGTCTGTATTTCAGGGTCAAAATACCCTAAATTTACAAAATTATGTGGTGTGTGTTTGTGTGTGCGTGCGTGTGTGTGCGTGTGTGTAAGACTGTGTTTAGAAACTGCTGTTATTGTCCAAACTAAATTGTGAAGTTAAGACAGCAGAGGGCTCCAGTGTGAAATGTTTAAAAGTCTTTATGCTATAATTTTTCTATTTATTAGTAAAGTATATTTAAATACATTTTGGTGTTTTTGGTGATGCTAACCACCGTTACATGATTTTTCATTACATGCACACAGACAGCAAAATAAACTAAATAAATAAATGTTTCATAGTAATTGCATCATCCTGCTACTTCTAAAAGTTATTTAAATGAACACCACTGAATGTACAAAGACAAATTTGTGTCAAATCATCATTTTCACTGTTGCTCTTAAATGTTATTAGCGTTTTCCTTACTTAAAGACCAAATCTTATTATGATCTACATATTTGTGTTCTAAATGTGGTCAAAAACATGCAGGGTAAACTATAAAACAAATTACTTTCATTAGTACATAATATTTCGCTGTCAAATGTGACATTAAATGTATAAACAAAGTGCTCTTGCTTCTGTAAATAATCTTTATGTGCTTCAGAATGTACAGTCTTCCAAATGTCATTTAAGAAATGGCAACATTTGATCGCCTCAGACTTGCACGTGACACGAGTCAGATCAAGGAAAGAGGTTAAATATAGTCTTTTTGCATAGCTATACAATGTTTCAGTTGAGCAAGCAGAGCTGGTACAAAACATGTTGTAGTACAAGCATGATTAATGCTTTGCCTATTTATATGGACAAAATGACATCTTGTATGTGCTGGAACATAATAATAACGTGTTTATGTTGCTGTTTTCAGTTTTCAGTTCAGTGCCATTTTATTTATAGTATTCAGTGACCTTAATATTTACCTTATGGCTTATAAATGAGAAGAGATTTTGTTAGATTTTGTGCAGTTAATGTGTTTAAAAGATTTCAACCAGAGCGTTAATATTCACAAAATATGTAGAAGCATAACTATGTACTGCTAAAATAAGTTTGCAAACATAATGAGTGTTTAATGGGAGTTGCCTAGAGATGTCTGAGAACAGCAGTAGGAATACACAGTAAATAAAGCAATATTTTAAGTCAATTGGCAATATGATGGTCTCTTACTCAACACTTGTTTTTCACGCCTCAGATATTTTCTTATTGAGAAACTGTCACTTTGAAGGGCGAGGAGCATGGCATGACACATGGAAACCGGTGGAAGGTGGGGTGGGTGGGTGGGGGGTTTTGCTTCTCCAAAAACAGACTTAAAAACAAGCTGAGAAGAATGTGTGCTGTGATTGGTTGGGGGATTTGAGTGTGACCAGCTGCTGTATAAGACTCTGGGCCACAGTGCACCCAACAGAACTGACAGCTGAAAGGACATCTATACACTGTTGTACGACAAGTTCACCAGTCACTGAAGGCAGGAGAAGACATTGTACTTTACCAAAGTGTTCACAAAAATGGATATCCAAAGGACTAGTTCCCTGTTGGGGTCATCGAACACAATGGAGAGCCTGGAAAAACAACTTAGTTGTCCAATCTGTCTAGATATGTTCACCAAGCCTGTGGTGATTCTTCCCTGTCAGCATAACCTGTGTCGTGGATGTGCTAGCGACCTTTACGACTCTAGAAACCCATACCGATTTTCTGGTGGTGTTTTCAGGTGCCCCACATGCCGGTTTGAGGTGGTTCTTGATCGGCATGGAGTACACGGACTTCAGAGAAATCTTCTGGTGGAGAACATTATTGACATATATAAACAGCAGCAAGAAGGAAGTGGTGGGACCTCTGAGCCTCCTCTAAAGCCGAAGGACTCAACGGAACCAATGTGCGATGAACACGAGGATGAGAAGATTAACATCTACTGTGTAACCCACCAGGTTCCTACATGCTCAATGTGTAAAGTGTTTGGACAGCATAAGGACTGTGAAGTTTCACCTCTTGGTAGTGTTTACCAGGCCCAGAAGGGTGAGCTAAGTAATGCTATTGATGGTTTGGTAACAGGAAACGGGCGGCTGCAGGTTCTACTAGATCAGATGGATGAAGCTTGTAAAGCTGTTCAGGAAAATGCCCAGCGTGCCAAGCAAAGGCTAGGGGAGCGATTTGATGCCCTCTACGCTACACTGGAGGAACGGAAAACTGCCCTTTTGGAGCGTATTACCAAAGAACAAGATGAGAAGTTAGCAACTTTGCGGCAACTGTCCAGGCGTTATGGAGACCGTCTTCAAGCAGGAACAGAACTCACTGATACCGCAGTTCGCGCCCTTGAACAGAGCAGTGCCGCCGATTTCCTGCAGTCTTCGAAAAGCCTCATTGTCCAGACTAAGGACACAGCCAAGAGTTCACTTGCGGAGGAGAGGCCTGAGCCCGGTTTTGAGAGAATGGACCATTTTACCCTTTCCACAGATCATGTTGAGATATTGCTGGCCAAGATGGACTTTGGAGCAGATGATGATGAAGAATATGAAGATGCAGAGGATGAGGAGGAAGAAGAAGAATGAACTGCCTTGTACACTAATTAGATAGTTAGCACCTTACAGGGCCTGCATGAGAAATAACACTGATGGAAAAAGGACAAACAACAAATGGGGGGGAGGGGTTGTGTGTTGCTGCTAAGCCATATGAAGGCTGAATGTTACAAGGCCCCACCCCCATGGTCATAGATTATATCAGAATATGCACTGGTGCAAATTTTATACTTTTTTTATTTTGTTTGTTTTAGTTTGTGTCTTTGCAGAAGATTGGCATATTCAGTATATTACAGTTTGCTTTGATTGCTTGTTTACTTGCAAAATTAAATGGAGCACATGCTAGTCCTGGAAAATGTTAGACTGCCTTACACAGAATTGTGTTTCAGAGGCTCTCCTAACTGATCTTTTGATTTTCTACAGTTTCATTGTTCTTGTGATTTACATTGAACATTTTAATTCACAATAAAATACAATTAATGTCTGATGAAGTGTCCTACTTATCAGGAAAACTAGCACTGTAGTTTCTGTCTTTAGAAGACTGGTCATCTGTTTCAGCTTGCCTTTCCCAAGCAAAGACGCTGGCTATTTTTAAAGCACAGGAGTGTGAGATATGATAGAGGAGACCTTGGAATAGTATGTCAGTCTAGGGCAGGCAGAAAGGGCTACTGTTAATGGACTCTAGCCCCCTCCTTTCTCCACTGCCTAGCTCAGCAACTCTTGTTGTTTCTAAAGAGAGGCTGGCTTATATAGTCATGCTTTTTTAGCACATGCTCTCTACGCCTGAACTTTGCTAAAGTACTCACCACGCAGTGTGTTTAAAACTCGGTTATAGTACATTCTGTTACAGAAGTACAATACAACAAAGAGCCAAAAATACTGTAGATAAACCTGTAAGTGGCCTGTAACCCATGTAAAGAGGAGGAATTTGGCACAATATTTTAAGCATTATAATGGGAGGTGAAGGGCATTGTATGTACAAAAAAGGACAACGGGGCACAATTGACTACTGTTTATTTTGTAACGATACAAAATAAAACTTGGGCATTGAAGCAGTGTTACAGTTTGTTCTGTTTAGGCTATATTTAAACATTTGGAGCTTACGCACTCCATAAAAAAAGAACCAGACTTGCAAACTCCAGTCGGGTAACATATTGTCAACTGGCATTTTTGGTAACTTCGTTATGAAAGAAGAAACAGCACTTTCAGTCAGACTTCAATCAGCTTGAACTAAACTCAGCATTACAGGTTACACAGGCACTTGTGGAATTCCGGCTGTCAGCCTTAACACATAGGTAAAACCATATCTCTGATTCAGTGGATGGCACTGAACTATAATATCTGAACCGTGATGGTGTGGGGCGAATGCATGAATTTTTTGGACTACTAATATTTATTGAATTTATGTTGTTTTAAAATGGTATTTCTGCAAGGTGTGTGTTAAAGGAGTACAGGTGTGTGTTGTAAGGGAATTGCCAGGAAATGCATTGGTGTCTTGGTGTATTTTAACTTGCTGTTCAGTTGTCTCTTCTGGTAATTGTATTTAAAATCTCCCATCGGAGTGACCAGAATATGACTAAAGCCTTAGCTTTGAGAAATACATTGCCACCTCCTAATACAGAGGTAGTGGTCTAGTGGGTAAAACACATTCCTTTGAACCCAATGACCTCAGAGTTGCAGGTTTAAACCCGCCACATTTTACCATTGTGTCCTTGAGCAAGACGCTTGACCCTCAGTTGCCCCAGGGTGGCTGTCCCTGTAAATAGTGACTGTAATTTGCTCTGGACAAGAGCGTCAGCAAAATGCCTCCTTCACCCTTCATTATCACCAGAAAATAAAGTCTCCATTTAATGCGCATATTGTCGGTGGTGTAGGAGAAAAGGTTTTCTGTGTCATTTTTGTTCTAAGTTGTGTACATATTGTTAATTATATAATGTGTTAGATCCCTGTAATTTCCACATATCCCTGGGTGGGGGAGCAGAGTAGATTGATCAGGTTTTTCTGGATATATTTCATCAGTCTAAAACAGTACCCTATAGCACTGATATTGCATATATATTCACATGTTTCATATGTTTGAAATTTTTATTACATATGAGTTTATTTATGAAGTGTGGGTTTATTTGCAGATAGAACCTGAGGGTCAATGATTCAGAATTAAAAGGTTCTGTCCATTTTGGTCCATTCTGAGAAAATAACATATCTAGACATTCTAGACTTTTGGTTGTCAGCAAGGAAAAGTATGTCAAAGCAATGAGTTGTTAGGATGACTGATACCTAATATTTTTAAACAGTATCTCAGAAATGCCCAGAATTCACCTAGAACCATATAATTATAGCAGATAAATTGTCAGCAATACCCATAATATTGGAGCCAATTAACACTGATGTGTCAGTAAGTATACCAACAAATATGTGTTTTACATATAAATGTATACGTGTGTGTGAGTGTGTAAAATACGTATACATAAACACACATACGTACATTTGTGCTGTCGTCCTCTGAATCATTCATGATGTACATCCCAACAAATAAAGCCAACTAAAAACATTCATCACCTTGATGCCTTTTTTTCCCCCCAAGTGAAGCCTCTTATTTTAAGTTACACATTGACCTTGCTTGACTCCAAGTCGGGCTTAGACACATATTTTAAAAATGTTTTAAATTAGCACTGGATGATGGTGCCACAAAATTTTGATAGTACAGAAATTGGTTGTCAAATACTGGGCAGGCATCCGGCTAAACCTTTCAGTATTACTGCATTGGTACAGGAGTGATATTTATTCTATGAAAAGTGGGTCTGTGGGATTTAGAAACCTGTTATCTAGATAGACTTAATAACCTTTCACAGTAATCGAAGTAAAGGATCATTTTAAGTCAATTTAGGATCTTATTTATACTTGGATTTTCTGTAATTTTTCTGTCATCCCAAGCTCAATTAGGAGATAAATGTAGGTCATACCTACCTGCTATGTCAGTTATTTTGCCAGGAGACTGTAAACGTAATTTTAGGACCACATGTTGTGTATATATAGCTTCAGGGAGGAGTGTTTGCCTTCAGCTACAGAAAATCCTCTGCTACAGCAGCTTCAGGGATGAGTGTTTGCCTCAACAAACAAACCAAATCATGAAACCAAATAACTGAGCCTAGAAATTAAAGCATATAAAAATGACAGGACCAAGTTCATACCAGTAATCAAAATAATAATTTTTCAATTACAGAACCGATATAAGCTGCAAAAAATAAACTCACCGGCCACCAGAGTTAACACATTCAGCAAAATCTGACTGGGCTTGCATGAATTTCACCAAGTTTGACAGAGTTTGCAGAAGCCTAGTGTGAGAAATGCCTAGTTGGTCTAAGTTTTTTTATCAGGTCACTTCAGAGGGAAGAGAGCCCTGAGCTCCCCAGTTGGTGCTTTGCCCTTTTCTGTGACAATGGAGAGTGCCCCCGTGTGGCCAATCACATACCTGCACCCCCTCAAAGCTGCAACTCTAAACACACAAACACACACACACACACACTTAAACACAGCAGCAGATAAACACACAAACGGGATATTACTACTTATTTGAACGCTCTAATTGCCCTTTACAATATTTATTTTGAATTTACATGACATTGACATTTTTAAATATTTTAGTTCTTCATTTTCGTTGCTCAATGTGTTGGGTGTAACTTATGCGGCTTGTCTGATTACTTAAAGCAGGCTTTTTATTTTCTAACTCTGGTTTTCTTTTCCTCTTTTTAGAGTCAACTCGCAGGAGAGCGTATGGACTTGTAGCCCAAGCGTATACCTCAATCAGTGCAGAGGACTTCGCTTCTTTTGTAGGATACTCAGTAGAAGAAGCAGTAAAAGGTAAGATGACATTAAAAGCACACAGAGCTTGAAGACCTGTCTTGGATGCCTGGAAAAAAAAATTGTTAATCATTTTCATAATATTAACCTTTGCAATACAATGAAGATTGCAGCTCACAAATTGACCCTCAATCACTGAAGGCTAGTGGGGTGGCAGAAAAAAGTACATGGAAACTATATTTGTAACCATTTCAAGCCAGCATCACTACTCATTTCACCGCTTTGGTTCCATGTAGAGCACAGATGACAGTTACTGGGGATATAAACTCCATCGTTTCCAAACCCAATCATACCGGAAGCCTAATA
Organism: Ladigesia roloffi; assembly: GCA_037577295.1. NCBI lineage: Eukaryota > Metazoa > Chordata > Actinopteri > Characiformes > Alestidae > Ladigesia > Ladigesia roloffi. The sequence goes on along the minus strand of JBBKCR010000002.1, from coordinate 4,220,635 downwards.
TTCGCCATGTTTGTTATTGTTTTCAGTATTTTCACACACACTCAAGCAGTTGTGCATATCTGCTCCTTCTGTTCCAGACATTTTTAAAACAGTTGGAGTAATTGCAATTTATATGAATTTTTGAAGGAACTACATTTTTTATATTTTTTATATGTTTTTCATAACCCTCCAAGTAATAAACTTCATTGTTTGTGTTGAAACAGGATTCTTTGCAACATGTATTCATGCAAATATTTTCCTCAGAATATTAGGGTACATTTGTAATCTGAGCATTTTAAGAGTTTGAGTTAGGAATTTTGCACAGTTTAAAAGTATCACATAAAATATCAAATCAAGTTTAAAGGCTGGTTTTAAAATAATTATTTATTTTTTCGCTGTTATTATAGGATGCTGTGGTATTGTAGGTGGTTACTGGGGCCTTTGCTATGACATGTGCTGGTTGCTAGATGGTTGAATTGGATTTAAAAATGGTTGCTAGTTGGTTACTGTGGCATCGCAGGGGTTTGCTGGTTTTGCTCGGTGGTTGGTGGTTGATAACTATTTGTAATCGTAGATTTTAACCACACCTGATTGTGATGGTGAGACCTCCCTTTCAAATACGCTAAATCACTTCTACACATGGCTTGAACTACAGATGACATGGCAGCAGGAAAGACCACCATATTTCCCAACCACCAGATGCTCTGTTGTGGGTGATGTGAGGGAAAACTTTGCTCAAAGTCAACCGCGGAAAGCTGCCAGACCAAACAACATTCCTGGTGGTGTGCAGATGTCAGATGTTCACTCAGACCTGATCACTTTGCTGAATATCTACAGCTCCTCAGTGGAGACTGTCCACAGCACCAAGTTCTTTGGTGTTCAAATCACAGAGAACCTCACGTGGACCTTTAATACCGGCTCAATTCCTAAGAAGGCCCAGCAGTGTCCCTATTTCATGTAGAGACTGAAGATATGATGCTCCCCCAATCCGTGCCACATTCTATTGAGGGAATATACAGAGCACTCCTTGTAGATGCATAAAAGCTTTTTACCAGAATTGTTCTGTTTCAAATCACAAGACCATAGTGTGGACGGCTGAGACCTCAAACACCGAGAATCATGGCGAGAATAAAAGTGCAAATTTGACTAATGTTTTGAGTCTCTTTTTACAGTGAAATTACATTTGTATATGGATGTTGAAGTTTTGTAGGTTTGTGTGAAACAAAATGGAGTGAGGTCTTGTTTGAGTTGGCCGGACAGGGAAGATATGTGGAGTCAATCATGTGGTGCTAAACACACAGCAGACTCCTAAACAAACTTCAAGATGGTAAAGCTCAGGTCAGTTATAAAAAAAAAAAGAAACATGTCCCTAATTCTTGTGGTTTAATTGAAAATAATCAACCCGTGATTGCAGCTGTCCTTAACCATAAATCAGGGCTCGAAATGAACTTTTTTACAGTACTGGTGCTCCCAACTTCAAAAAGTTAGGAGCACCCACCAAAAATGTATAAGCACCAAACAACTACAAATTGTATATTAACAGATTTCTTTAATTTGAAAACTACACCAAACAACACTAACGACAACCAGCTACAACAAATCTCTGACGCTTTACATATCCTGTGGCCAGGATTTGAAATTCATTGAAGGCGAGCTCTTCATTGGCGATAGTGTATACGGTGTTAAATTTTGGAACAGCTGGCAGTAAAGGGGCTTTCAGACCGAACGTGGCGAGCACTGATTTGCGACGTTGCACGGCATGGCACAATGCGACCAATAGAATCAAAGCATCGAAGCGGGCTAGTGTTCGGTCTGCCCCTACAAAACGCACCAATGCTCCCAAATATATTTTGAGATCGCATAGATGAGGGAGCATATGAGACCAAAATGGTCGCAATTTCAAGCCCTGGTAAGTAGCTTGGTAGCCAGTGGGTTAATTCCCCCTCAGTTGTTCAGCAGTAAGAAGGCAGGCACTATATGAAGAGAATCAGAAGAGGTGGCAGTTCGGATCTACACTACAAAATGATTTTTTATTATTAATATTTATTAACACCTCTTTTTCTGGTTTTAAAACAATCATGCAATACTGCTTTGCATTTTCCCACAGAAATGCATCTGGTTTTTATTATTATTATTTAAATAGCTGGAATCTGGCACCTCTTCTCCTACAGTTTTTTAAAATGATTTCAGTGTCAAAATGTCTGTTAATATCTGGTGTAGTGTGTGTATTCAGAAATTTGATCAGTTGGTCAGGGGCTGAGAATGTGATGTTTGTGTTTGAGTTGCCTTTGGCGGAGAGAGAACGGAAGATTGAGTTGTCTTAAAAATGTGTGTTGGGCCTTTGTGGATAACATTAGACAACACAGCCAGAAATGGACAAAACATGGAGAAACATCTTGTGGAGCAAAACACACAGCAGGTGGTTTGTAAACAGACTTCAGGACACTAAAGCTGGGGTCAGTTTAAAAATAGACCTTTGTGAGTGTTGTGGTTTAATTAAAGATAATCAACTCACAGCTACATATTCTGCCATCCTAAACCATAAATGACTTTGTCAGAGGCGTCACGTTAACACCCCCTCGGTGGGGCAGCAGTAGAGTGCCGGGTACTGAGTGCAGAGGATCAAAACAGGCGTCGGTTTACATCCACACTGAACAAATTGTATTTTTGGTCTCCAAACCCTGTTTTTTTTAGCAACCACACAGTCACATTTCGAATTTTCTCACGGAGATGCGTGTAGTTACTTCCTTTTGTTAAAGAAATGAGCCTTTGAGGGCTCCCTTTTTCAGACATGCACAAGTCAAGAAATATGTTGTGGGTTATAACAGAAAAACAAAATCAGCCTCTGGTCACTTGTTTTACGCCCTTACTCGTAGTTCCCCTGCGAACTGCAGTCTCTCTAGATGGCCACACACACAACTTCCCTCCTCCGCAATGCGTGCCACGCCCTCTAGTGTGCGCCCCGTTTTCTCTGAGCTGTTCGTCCCCACACGCCCCTGTGCCCCCCCTTCTGCTTTTGTTTGAGAACGAGAGCCCATTTAGTTGACCGAGAAGTTTTTCTCCGTTCTGTTTTCATCTCTCTCTGTTGCAGCCACGCACTACTCTCACCCCTCTCCACTTTAAAAATGAACTTTTCGTTCAAGATTCTCCTTTAATAAACAGCTTAAGGTGTTAACAAAAAGCTTCTGAGCCGATGTAGTGTAAGATGCTTCATTATGAAGAAACTCAGCTGGTTAGAATTGTTCACAGATGTGGGGAGCAGAACTAGAACTCCCTTAAAGTTACTTACAGAACGCAACGCCATCACAGTTACCATAACAACCACACTTTTACACAACACAATCTTGCGGAAGTGCAACCTAATTTATATTCAACAGTCAGTCAGTGACTAAACCATTCAGGCTGCGCCGACACTTGAATCAAATATTTACATACTGTGGAACTACTGAGTGTACTTTACATGTGTCAAAGTAATGCTGGAAAAAAACAAGCGTTTGCATGCATTTATAAACATTCTTTATTGAGTATGTCTCATCCACGCCTATTCATTCATAACTACTGTAACACTGTAACCATAGCAACCACGGCTTGTTGAACGTGAATGCAAGAACCATTCACAATACAAAATAACGGATTGTAGAATTTTAGTGTGGGATGCTGGCACATGAGTATTACACCCCCCCTCCCCCCGAAATGTTAAATCAATAAAGCACAGGTCAGTTATGAAAGGAAAGACGTGTGTCACAGTTCTGGTTTGTGATTAAATGATCAGTCTGCAAATATGCAATTTATTGCTAGAAAATCAGGACAGTTATCCAGTTTGAGCCAGTATCGTAACTTAATGGTTGAGAAATGTGTTTATGTTTAGCCTTAAGGACAGTGTGTGCAGTGGTGGGAGAGTTTAAGGGAACCATTCTGAGCTGATATTTGATCTCTTTGTTTTCCGTGGCCATGCATGTTTTTCCCCACGTTTTTGGGTGTGGATGTCGGAAAATTTGTGTGTTGCCCAAGTGCATTCTAGTTCTATTTCTGTTTCTTTTCTTTTGTACACAGATTAACACCAGTGTGAATGGAATAGTATAACTCATCTGAAATGATGTCTAAATAGTTTTGGACATTGTGCATGTAAAAAAATGCATTATTGGAATATAATTGAAGATGGTCAGCATGTAAAAGTATCTTGGAAAGGCTATTTTAGCACTTTTAATGACCAGGATTCTCGCAGTACATCATATATAATTAATTAGAATGCTCATTTACAAATTACAAATTGCTGCAGTAACAGATGACCAAAATTGAGGCTGAGCTATGTGGATTAGGGCTGGACTGTTTAATCATTTTTTTTGTTATTGATAAATATGTAATATGACATTTCTTGAATCATATTTTATTTTTGTCATATTGCTCATAACATTTCTAATGAACAGAATTTACATTTTGCCTTTCTTTTGTTTCTTGAAGTCTATAAAATATTAAAATATGCATTATTTACACATAACATATTTTAATTTAAATATGCATTATGTAAATATAGAATTGCACCTACACTACCCATACCATTTTTGTTTACATCTCAACAGGCGTGGTCAGTCATGGGTGGCAGGCAGATCCAAATACCCGGATGATTATGCCGCAGAAACCAGGTGGGGGCACTGTTTCATTTCGTGTTCGAAAAAGAGAAAATCACTTCCAACGCTTCCCCCTTTGCTTACCTCCCTTTTCATGGCTGAGTCATTGCTCTATAATGTTCCAGTCACACACTCCCCTCCCACTGCATAAAAACCAAGCTGTGTTCTCTCCATGGTTTTCATAACACTCACGTGGAAACACATGACATACTCCCCCCAGCTCACCACCACTCTCCTTTTTTCTTCACTGACTCTGGAGAGGTTTTTTCTCTTGGACCTCATTTCTTCTAATTTTTTGTGCTTTGCTCTTTCTTTCATACAGTCTGTTTCACGTTTGCATGGTTTTAATTATCCCTCTCTCTCTCTCTCTCTCTCTCTCTCTCTCTCTCTCTCTCTCTCTCTGTCTCTCTCCCTCTCTCCCT
>JBBKCR010000002.1:4175635-4205645 GCA_037577295.1 Ladigesia roloffi | reverse complement strand
TATCATACTCGTACTCGTCAAAAGTGCTTTATCCGTACCGGATACTCGTTTCAGCCGAGTATCCGGCTCATCCCTACAAGAAGAATACGAGGGGAGACATGACACTAACCACCACTAAGCCAGCAACTGTTTTCCCTCTTCTAAGTTAATGTTTAATTTTGGTATGTTTTAATGTTATTCAGTGGACAGACGCATTATGACTGCACTGTGAATGAGTAAAAGCTCAAGGAAAAATAGCGCCCATGAATGGACAACAGCCTGGGGAGCAGGGGAGGACTCCTTTATTATGAGTAACATGAGGTCACTGTACAACAAGATAAATGGGCTTGCGGCAGTAGTCAGACACAACAGAGAAGTGCAGTTGATGTACTTTACATAAAAATGGCTGGATAAGTGTGTTCCTGACTCGGCTGTAATCATTGGCTATTTAATGTGTTTGGGTAGACAGAACTTGGCATGACAGTGGGAGGCGTACAGGGGGAGGGCTTGCTGTTTTTGTTAATGAGTAATGGTGCCACTCTGGTCCCATTTTGCTCCCCGGACATTAAGCTGTTAGCGGTGGGGCTACATCCGTACTATCTGCCTAGAGAGTTCTCGTGATAGTCAGTGTTGTGTACATTCCTCCATCAGCAAATGAAATGACAGAGTGTGACAGCTTTAAATCTTTGACCATAAAAAATGCCATTAACCACGTATCTCTGAACAGGATACTTAACACCTACACACAGTATGTGGACAGTCCCGTCAGAGAGAATAAGAACCTGGACTTGCTGTATGACAGTTTCAAAGTGGCCCACAGCTTACAGTCATCCCACCTCTGGGTAGATCTGACCACAACCTAGTGCACCTCCAGCACACCTATCTATCAATTTCTGTGTTGAAAACACTGTACCAGTAAAATCCATATACTGTATTCTCAACAACACGTCATAGGTCACCAAAGACATCAAATCAGTTCTGAATGAGAGGGGAGGTGCATTCGTGTCAGGTGACATGGAGAGAGACAAGGCGCTTGTTTGTGGAGTTAAAGAAGAGAAGGGACAGCAGGAGAAAGATAGCTGCAGCAGAACCTCAACAGAGGCGTGTGAAGGGGGAAGTTGACAATCATAGACTTTAAGGCTAACAGCCACAAAACTGATGGAAATGTTGGGAGGGCCAATGAGTTTGACCTGTTTTTAAAAGATTCAACAATAGGCCTCAGCTCACACCTCCTCTAGTTGCAGCATAACCCATACGGCACCATGTGCATTTCAGCTTCCTTTGTCAGTGCATCTTTCCATCCTACCTCTCTACTTCTTCCACCAACTCATATCTTTGATTTCTAAAGACCACAAATACCTTGGTGTGCACATAAACAGTAAGCTGCACAGGTTAAAGAACTATCTTGCCACCTGAAAAAGGGAACCATCCATCCATTTTCTACCCCTTTATCCCGCACTCTGGGTTGGGGGGGGACTGGAGCCTATCCCAGTTACTACGGGCAAAGGCGGGGTACACCCTGGACAGTCGCCAGCACATCGCAGGGCCACACACTCACACACATAATCACACCTAGGGCCAATTTTAGTGTGTTCAATTAACCTGTCCCCAATCACGCATGTTTTTGGCAGTGGGAGGAAACCCACGCGGTCACGGGGAGAACATGCAAACTCCACACAGAAAGACCCTGTGCGTGACCCGGGAGTCGAACCCAGGACCTTCTTGCTGTGAGGCAACAGCGCTAACCCCTGCGCCACCGTGCCGCCCTCAAAAGGGAACCAAAGTAGGCTATATGTCAAATGAAGACCATTATTTTCAATATGGGTACTGAAGAAACAAATTATGGATGGCTTAAAGACAGTTATCAGTAAAAACAAAGGGAGATATTTAGTTTTTATTCATATATTTTTAAATACAGAAGTGTGGATTAATGGAGCACCACAATAGTTCGTACTTGGAACAAATTTCATACCAATTATGAGTGAGTTCCTTCAACTATTTTGTGTTCCTCTGCTGAATTTTCCTTTTAATAGAACTCTGTCTATGAGTCAGCAAAGAACCAACAGAATGTTATTAAAACAGAAAATCAGTAGTCAGTGGTTTAGTGCTTGTGTGTGTACCAAGGGAAGTTTTTTCTGGGTGGTGTAAATGCTTACCGTTGATGTTGGCCTGAGATAAATCTACTCAGAGGAAACTCTGACTTGGTGGAGCCAGCATGGTATGCACTCAAGCACTGTTTGTTGTTTTGCAACCTATAAAAGTAGAAAGACATAATACTGACATGCCATCTGTGTCTTGTTATGTCTAAGAGGTATCTACTTAAATTTCATCAGGAGATGGAAACTACCAAATAAAAAATATTCTTGTTAGCACCAAATTACAAGGAGGCATTTAAATGAGTTATTGTAATTAATAAGGTTGTAATATGTAGTTATTGTTACAGATTTACTCTTATTTTCATTGAACTTTAAACCTGAGGCAGCATTTAATTGGCTTGCTAGCTAATTATTTACTTTCTGCTTTTGCTCTACTTGTCATTTTTGAATAACAAGTATCTCTTTGATTAACCTAAATGTTTGTAATATTTGTTCTATTGTAAGTACCTGTTAGCTTGCCAGGTTATATCATTTAAATTATGTAATTTGAAAAGAAATGGCATCCTCATTGTAAGGAAGATGATCACATTTTATCCCTTTGTTGGGTCCTAATGTTCCACCTTCTGTTGTGCCTGACCTTCTAATGTGACCTGATGTCCTATCACAGTTGAAATATTACCCCTCCCTGAACATTACTATGAAATGTGTAATTCTACAACATTCATAACAATATTTGGATTATTTTAGGAACTTTCTAGTTAGTATCCATGCATTAATGGAATGCTATGGCATTGTCTAAACTGTACAGCCTTTTGTCACCTGAGTGTAAAAATATACTTTTTTTGTAGTAGTTTGAGTGAATAGTACAGTAGATATCCATATTTCTGATGGGCACAAACATGATACACTGATGGAGGGTGTATGAATGATTGTTGTGGACCACAATAGGTACAACATTCAGGGGAACATGACATGGTGTAGGTTGGTGGTGTGGGAGCCCCCTGCAAAAAGTAACAAATCACCTAGAGCATAAATAATATAATATAGCAATTTAAATTTTATGTGACTTTTAGCATCCTTTACACCCCAGTCTCAATGCAGCTTTGATAAAAATGACTTCTAACCACAAGTGTGCCAATACAGTTCTGGCTAATAAACACAGTGCTTCAAGCTTATTTACTTCACTTAGCTGAACTAAGCATGAGCCAAGTCTGATCAGTCAAAAGGTTTATGCTTGACTAGACATATTTCTACATTTAACCAGGTGACATCAGTAGAAAAGTTATTTTTATTATTTGCATTTATATATATGGGGACTGTCTCTGTCCTGAAGACTGTCTGTCTGGAAATGGAAATTTTTACACGTCTTCTATATTCTAAAAAGTGAATAGAATATATTTCAACATATTTTCAAACATTAGTAAGGTAGGTGGGTTTTCTCTGCTAATTTTACAAGATGTGAATTTGATCTGTGTCTGTAGATTTAGCACATCTTGCGATATGGAATGTCTCCTTCCTGTTAACTTTCAATTGATAGAAGGTTCCTGTTCTCTAAGTGTACGAATAAATTCTTTGAGGGAGGGCTCAAAGTTAATATTAAATGTGTCTTGGTGTTTGTTGACCTGTTGCTATAGTGCCTGACCTGAACTCATTTGTGCTTAGACCCCTCCTCACTCGTCTCCAGCCCCTATTTGTTTTATGATTTCATTTCCAGTGCAGTGAAAAGCGTGGGATTGGTGTGGAAGAGAGAGGAAATGTAGGTTGTGGGCTTGGCTCAGCTGAAAAGTGAGAGAGCAAATCTTCCCTCCTCCTCAAAATGTCCCCCACCCTCTTTGCAGCCACAATCCGACCAAATTTGGTTGCGATTTTTTCTGATTTACAAAGTCTGCAAGAATACTTCAATCATGGAAACATGCATGTTAGGGCTGAAGATGAGCCATGTGAAATCCATGCTAAATAATGTTTTTCTTTATTGCTTCATCCTGGCTATAAAACTCCATCTGCCTCTTTTTTTTTTTGGTCAGTGATCTCCAGAGCCATAAAAGGACATTCCACTCAAAATGACTCATTGCGTTTATCCACAATAGCCTAGCTCAACACAAGACAGAGAACACGTTTGTTCCATAGCTTTCAAACAGTTTCTGAATGATCGTAATGGTAAAAATCACTCGCACCTTTTCTGAGGGAAGCTAGCACACATTTCTTAGACTCTCTGAAGAGAAGAAGGAAGTGTAGGGAAAAAGTTGTTCCACAGCTCATGAGTCAGATTAACAACACCTTAAGACAAAGTTTAATATAAAGACTCGTTTATTCATGTCTTTCCATTTCCTAATGAAAACACAAAGTTGAAAAAACACCCCAGTACCCTCACATGTTCCATTTGTTCTTATATTATATATTCTATGATAGAATCAGTATTATCTAGTGCTTATAAAAGTCTGGTGAATCAACTTAGAACTGATTCTTAACAGCATTAGGGTTCAAATATTTTTAGCAGCATATGTCTGCTTTGAGCCAGCGGTTCCAGAAGTGCATTTTTTTAAAGGAGTGACTTATCTTCACTGGCAAAATAGATGACAGTCACGATAATTTAGGTGTTTTATCTTTGCCAGATTCAGTTAGACATGTAAACAGCAGTGCGGATTCTTAAAATGAAAAACATGTTTATCTTTTTTTGAGCGTCCCAGCATGTGAGCAACAGAAAAGAGACTCTTGAAAACAAAAAGTGGAAGAACAAAGGGTATCTGGAGTGCCTTTTTGTGTTAAATGTACTATATGGACTGAACATTAGACTGAACATCCTGCTCTATAACAAAACAGATTTATTGATATGTTTTCATCACATTCATACAAAATTTTATAAAACCACAAATTCCCGTAGAGAACAAAACAAAGAAACAAACATCTATTTGTTCTGGAATTGTACTCTTTAGACACTGGTAATGACTCTGAAAACAAAAACAGAAAAACACTATTTAGCACCAGTTCAAATTATCATGCAGCAATCTATTTGGTCTTCTTTTCTCTTCTTGTGGAAAAGTATTATTTCAAAGGTTTTCCTTTGGCAGAATCCAGTGCAGGCATCTTGTTTTTTTGGTGCTTTTTTCCTCCAAGTCATAGCAGAGGTGAACATTAAATCTTCATCAGTGTACTTCTATGTTCTCACCGCAGCAATGACAGGTGCTTGTTTAATGTGTGCTAATAAAAAGGAAAAATTGTAAATAAAAAACAATAATGTAAACATTGTGAAAATAGCAATGCAGTACATAAAAATGTGAACATTTTGTTTTTATTTATTTCATTTTTCCTTTAGTTTATTTTTGATGAGCTTGGTGTTGGGTTGAGACACAGCTTGGCTTCATCTCAGTTATTTCTAAACATGACATGTCAACAATCACTTCACAATGATTTGTATATATAAAATCACTCCCATTTATGAGATGATGGTTAAAAAACACAGTTTTCTAGCTTTCCTCCACTGTTCATCACTCATCCATTCAAACAACAGTGACCTAAGCACTGCTGCCAGGTGGAGCACTTTCCGTCATTTTTATACCATGTACTATGGAAATGTTTACCTTGTAACTGGATTTTACTGAAAAGAACCAAAAAGTACAAAATGGAATATAATAGCTAATATTATAAATAGCTTAATGAAACAATACATTAACCATAATAAGAATGCATTTTAATTATTTGAAATAAAAGGGCTTTAATGACACAAGTATTTTTTTATTTAGATATTAAAGTCAAAGATAGTTGTAGTCATTTAAGAGATAGTTCTAAGATAGTTGTAAACCTTATTCACATCAAATCATGCTGTTACAACAATAAGCATGCTGTTACAATAATTAGCAGTTGCTAAACATGCTCACCTCCTTTTCCACATTGTTTCTCACAATCCTCTTGTGTGTCAAATCGATTCAGATTACCACCACAGCCTCCATACCAGAAGCGGGTGCAGCTGTTGCTAATGGAGTCATAGAACCATTTCAATACAAACTTGGCGCAGGTGCCCTCCTCTTTGGGCAGTTTACAAATGTCCAAACCTTAAAAAAAATGGTAAAGTTGTAAGTAAATGCCATAAATGACAAACACTCAAATAATCCCAGTGCTCGTAAGACACGACTTTCCAGTTTTATCTCTGTGAATAGGCCCACATGACTAATTGTTAAAGACTAAGATCAACTGATCTTAAAAACTTGCAACCACACCAGCCCTTTTTATAACAATAAAAATAAAAAAAATATATTAAATAAACTATTTAAAAAAATCAGACATCACAATTCATTTGCAGAATTTTTTTTTGTTTGCTTTAATACTTCACAGAAGCAACCAAAGAATATGAGTGGCCTGTGGTGGGACAGGCATTACATGACTGCAAGATTACAGGGGGGAGCAAAAAAATAATATACAAAATATGCAAAGATCACTATTGTGTCATTTCAGGCCAGTACACCTTTTTTAGGATGCACTTTGTTTTATATTTTCAGAAATCAAAAATGTTAAATATCATATAAAAAAAAACCTGTTCTAAAGATAAAACTTTACAGTCAAACATAAAATATCAATAGCCTGTATAAATGTGGTATATGAAACAAATTCATTTAATGTATTGCATTTAGACTTATTCAGCTCAAATTAATTATTTTGTAAACAGTCAATACTGGACTGCCTAATGGAATGAACCAATTAAAACTAAACTAAAAAACTGCTGAATGGATGCATATCATAAACTTCTTATGAAAATGTAAGACAAAATCAGATCTATGGGGAGAACTGGCTGTAAATGCAACACATATGTTGAAAGGTTGCTGCAAAAACTATTATTTAGGTCATTGGATAGGTAGTTTTTTAAAAAACCCATGTAAATTTTCAGGAAACGTTTAAAAAATATTTATGTCTCACGAATAGAATTTTATGGCTTTCTTAAAAAGAAATCAAGTGACAGCTTTTCACAATGACAGGTTTTCACAAGCGTGAGAACACATGGATTTGTTTTGTGACATTTCTAAAGTTTGCTGATGTGTCAGTATTAGGTGGTTTCCTTAGGAGACTTACCTGGAGCAGCATTAACGTCTAATTGAACTTTGTCTGTATTCTGCAGCGCCTGTGGCTCAAGCACTGTAGGTGTCAGAAAAAAAAACGTATCAATTATTCTGGTGTAAATTTAAATATTTAGAAACTATTTTCATTTCCTGCTGTACATCCCCAGTGTACCATATGTCAGGGTAACCCAAACTTTCAGGAAATGAAAACAGGGAAAGCGAGACATTCATATTTAAAATTATTTCTGAAGTCACACTAAGCATTTCTACCATCCTGCTCCAACAATCAGAACTTGCACCATCCTGCCCCATCCCCCCAAAAATTGTACTTTATAAAATTATTTCAAATTATTAGATCATTTTAAGAACAAGCATTCAATAGCCTTCGTGTCCAATGAAAAACAGTTTATACAAACATTCCAAATGTTTTACTAGACTAAGCCCCAATTAGTGGTTTTCCCTCAGTCATTATATGAAGGCCTTCTTCTCTGGAAGGTGGAATGCTGGCACTTAAGGTCTCCTTAGGTTATGTATACAAAATGTCCAAGAACATTTCTGTGAGGATTTGACTGCACTTTCTATGTCAAACAACGCCACACTCCCCTACTTGGGGTAGTGGGCAAAAAAAACACCTACCTGTATTCAAGCAGCGTTTGAGACACTGCACCTCGGTGTCAAACCTATTTTCATTGCCTCCACAACCTCCATACCAGAACTGGGTACAGAATCCGTTCTTTTTGTCAAAGTACCATTTAGCCTCAAAGTCTTTGCATGGCAGTCCGATGTCAAAGTCATGTGAACACGGGTCTGCAAAGTCATTTGCCAAAACATGCAAAAAAAGAAGCCAGTGAATAGTAAAAAGAGAAGAGAGTTAGTGATGTCAACTGGTTTAGAGACTTTAAAAGTCTGTAAGCATATTGCTGCAGCTAAGCATGTGAATGAGCTGGAAAGCTTTCTGTGAGTTAGCTTTATGAAATTACATTCAAACATAAGGGTTATTCAGTCAAACTGTATGTTCTATTAATACATTTATTACAACATTAAGCAACACTGAGTAAGAATTATTTTCATTATATTCTTTCAAACGTAGCTCTGCTTTGTGATTTGTTTGTCTGAACTCTGACTCACTCTTTTAATCCTGTGCCAAATACTAATGTCTGCCAATGAGTACAGTTATTTAGTTAGAATCTATTATAATACAATAAAACAATTCAATCAGACTTCCAGCACAACATTCTCAGACATAACCCTGCAACATCTGTACATGTTTGAGGTCAGTATGCTGAAAGAAGCATTTGACTTTCAGCCAAACAATTTTCTTGCCACAAACATTAATGGCATTTTTTTTTTTAAGAAATGCAAAACAAAAAGCTTCTGCTACAGCATACAACATGCAACACACCCACCATCTGAAACTAATTTGACTTCATTCTTTCTCATTTTCTGTGGTTAACCAAAACCTGTCATCTTTGCAGATTAGCTCTGTTTTAGGTGCTATTATGCGTTAGTAGTTAAAAAGTGTTAGATAGGTTAGCATGATTTATTTGAAAAATTCACTCTAGGTGATGTTAAAGTAAAGTCAAAGGTATTGTGTGGCTGGTCCGTGCACATAATGATATCACGGCTTTGGTATGCCTGATGTTTCTAATGCTGAAGGGGGAACACAGCTGGTAATTCTCAGTGGGTCAGAGGTCCTTCATACACTATGGTGGGAAACTCTTTAAAATGTTTACAGGGATTTCACCTCCTGGAGTTTAGAATTAGATACATTTATAGTGTAAAACTGGAAAATGAATTGTTAACAAAAACATTCCTCTTGTGAACTACTGCGGTTTTTACTGCAGAAACAAGCTGTTTGGTTAGAAATTAAGGTAATCATATAAATAAGCAAATAAAAAGGGAGCATCATGAAATCTAATACTTTTTACAGCTCATTAGCTGAGTATTTTAGAGTTACTAGACCCTAACGTATAGAAATATGACTACAACTTTTCCAAAAAATGCAGTAAATATGTAACTGAATTAAATGATGATAGCTAGTTTTGTGACATGCATTATATGAAATGTTGAACTGAAAATAAGTAGTCTATTTTTCAGTTATCAACATTTTCAAATTCTATGTTTAAGTAGCACTACCTACATTCCTCTGCTATAGATGAAACATTTTTCCAAGGACTATATATTCCGTATTGTGTAGAACTGATTTTTGATGCTTCAAAAAATCAGCCATGTATATGAAAACCTTAACTAATCAAGTGTTTGGCATGTTTTACATAACACATCCTACCAAGCCAGGATGCTGACTAATTATTTTGATGTAACAAAAAGAGGTTTCAATTTACTCACCAATTTCTGGTTTACTCAGTGGTGCAGTTGACACTACCCCTGTCACTTCACCCTCAGGAACATATTTTAGGTCTGCTGCTTCTGTGCAAATAGATAAATCTTTATCAGAATTATAAAAATTTATATTTATATTAGCATTATCTTCAATTAAATATTTAGTCCTGCTTAATATTCTAGAAAAATGTTTGTATTATAGAAATGAATTTTCATTATTACTTTCAAGTTATATATACATATAAATGCTGGGCAATGATTAACATTTTTAATCATGATTAATCGCATGATTTTAAATGCCAGTGTTAAAAAATTTTAAGTAGTGTACTCTATAGTGTATTGCACATTTAAATTAAACAAAAGTGCAATAACATTCTATGTCTGACATCTCTGGTTGTTTGGTGCTGTGAAACCTAATTCTAGGCTGTCCTTTAACTTTAAGTGCTTAAATTGTTTAACTGTATTGTTCCATTTAATTCCATTATTCAATTTCAAATACTTGTCTTCCATATTATATTTTTGTGATGAATAAAAAAATGTTAAACATTTATTTGTTATCAAAGAATTGTGAGAGCAAATGTGAACAACATAAAAACATTACTTGTGGTTATGATGCCTTTGTAGGTCCTGGTAACATGTCCCTTAAGGTTGCGACTAGTGACAGTTACATGATAGGTTTGGGCAGCTTCCAGTTGATGGACAGCCAAATGGTGGTCTGTTATGTTCTTTTTCAACACCAGGCTATGATCCCGTAGGTGAGTCACAGCGACCTCATAGGTGGCTTCTGGATCATCACTGACCCAGTACAAAGTGAAGCCTGTGGACGTGACATTGACCAGGTGGAGGTCTACAACATTTGGATCTGGAAAAAAGCACACACACACAAACAAAAACAATATTTTTCATTTGCACCACTTGTCATGCAAAAAAA
Organism: Ladigesia roloffi; assembly: GCA_037577295.1. Lineage (NCBI taxonomy): Eukaryota > Metazoa > Chordata > Actinopteri > Characiformes > Alestidae > Ladigesia > Ladigesia roloffi. Next base: position 4,195,251 of record JBBKCR010000002.1, on the reverse strand, counting down.
ATGTTCATCCCATTTTTTTATATACTAAAATGTAATGAATTAAATTTTATTCTAATAGTTTGGAATTCCTACAGTCCTTTGTTCTGTACAAGAATAACGTAACAACACTAATTCTGTTTTATTAGGCCTTGTTCATGTTATCAACAAGGAAAAATATTATGCATTGGCATATGATAATAAATAACAATTTTGAACATACTACAAGGAGAACCAAATAATAATTAAGCTTAGAAAAGTTAGAGGCCTGAAGACATAAACAGAAAACAGATTTTCTAAAGAACACTATCCAGATGGTTGGCATGATGTGCAAGATGTTGTTCAATCTAATCACCCAGAGTCTGACAGAATTAATAGCTGAGGAAAAGCTTCTTATCTTTCCTGATCTGTAGCCTATATTAGAAATAAATAAAATAAACTATTCAGGTGCTAGCTTTCCATGTTGAAACTATAGCTCGCGTTAAGCTAACACTGAAACCTGAAACCGCTGTTTCTCTTTCTCTGTTTCTCTCCATCTGTATCCCTTTCAGTTTGTCTTTCAGGGCACCTAGACAACAGCATCCCTGAGGATCATACTCTTTGAGGTTCATGTTCAGCCAGCAGGGTTTGGGGAGCAAGCTGTCTGTAATGCAGGCTTATGCTCCATCAGTCTTGTGGATTATGGACTACTTGAATGAAAGGCCACAGTATGTGTGGCTACAGGGATGTGTGTCTAACACAGTGGTGTGTAGTACTGGAGCTCCTCAGGGAACAATTATGTGGACAGTTTTGTAGAGTGGTGTGGGCTGAATCAGCTGCAGCTCAGCATCAATAAGACCAATGAACTAGTGATGGACCTTAGAAGATCGTGGTCTTTTGTCACTCCACTTTCCCTTAGGAAATTGGATATGGAGATTTTTCTGGACTACAAAATCTTATGTGTGAACATGGACAATAAGATTGACTGGTCATAGAACCATCTGTCCACCAACAAATGAATAAGTGGAATCAGTGTTGGGTGAGGAACATAGAAAGTATTTTCAGACTGGACAATGCAGATCATGCTCTCCACAGTGTAATGGCTGAACTGAATAGTACATTTAGCCCCAAACTCACCAGCCTAAAGCACTACATTGAACAAGACTAACTTAAATAGTCTTACAATCTGCAATATTTTGTACAGTTTTATTATTGGGGGCAATGTGATTTTGTTATGGAATATATACTATGTAAAGTAGTCCATGTGAAATATCACTACTTATACCTTATCTCTTATTCATGTAGTAACTCCATTAACTGACCCTAAACTCATCATTACTGTTTATACCCCGTAATTTACATATATATGATTGTATTGTCCTATTAAGTATTTTCCCCAGAGTTTGTATTGAAGGTACTTAAACTTAATTTTTTTTGTCTCTGCATCTGTGAAACTCTAACATAAGCAGTTTCCTGCAGGATCAATAAGGTTTTCTGTTTTTAATTCTGATTATGTTCTGTGTTAATGCATTTGTGGGGTGCAATGTGCCAGATGTCTATTTATCCACAGATCTTCATTATTCTTAATGCATTTATTTTTCAACAACTTTTACCCAACTGCTTGTTTTTAGCTTCTGATAAACTTCTGCTCTGTCAAATTCTGAGTTTTTTTTTTTTAGATTTTTCCTCATGTTTTTAATCTGCATACAGCTGATTGAACCATGCTCTGGGTGGATCTGTGTTTTAGCAGCTCTGGAGTTTTGACTTATTACTTGAAATTGATGGGTGCATATTAAAGTGGTTAAATTAATTAATAAGTACTTTTGGACATAAAATACATTACATGAATGGAAAAAAAATCTCCATACCATTAGGCGTTTCTTTGACCTCTTGCTGTTGGTGGTATTTATGGCTTTTCCTAGAAGAAAATAAAAAGCATATGTATATATAATTTGAATAAAATGTGTTTGTGTGTGTGTGTGTGTGTGTGTGTGTGTGTGTGTGTCTGTGTGTGTGCACGTGCGTGTGCGTGTGCGTGTGTGTTATAAAACAAAAATACAAATATGCCACATGCAGAGAATTCATGAATTCGGACATTATGTAGAACATTTCCAGAAAACTTACTCATTTGTGTTTTGTGATTTCAAAGAGATTTTGCCTGGTTGGTCACTTTGAAACCCCTGGCAGTTCCTTGAGACATTAGGGGACATGTAGAAGGCATTCTCCACTGCAGTATGATGTGCACAAACAGAAAAAATTTAAAAATTATGATATTTACTTCTGATTGCCTTGTAATTAGGCTAATGTTGGCCTTACATATGTATGTATCCTATTGGAATCATGTTGATTAAAACTTTTTAGATCTACTTCACTTCTCCCCTTTGCTGTAAACCTGGCTTGAGAAATGTATAAGCCATGGAAACTTGGAGTTAGAGGCATCAATCAAATGGTGCTGATAAAATAGTTGGGCAACATAAGGAGTGTTCTCAGTTACAGCAGGCTAATTAGAGAATTCAGATATTTTATATTTTTGAAAATGACCAAAATTTAGTCAGATTTTTTAAATCAAGTTTAGTATCACATGACTAGTTTAATGTTTTACATGATATTCCCTGTGATTTTGAAGAGATAGATGTGCACTACTTACAGCTAAGGTACTTGGGCAGTAGTTGTGCAAATGTCTGAAGGTGACCACTGTAGAAACCTGATGGTCCATCTGCATTCTTGTAGAACACATCTGAAGGCTCACTAGCCACTTGGGCCAGGACACGGGCATCTCCAGCACTTATCTCCTTACCGATTCTTATCACCACAATAAAGTAACCATTACATTTAATTTCAGTGGCAGCCTTCACAAGCCTCTCCTCTTCCATTTCCACTTCTCCAGTCACCAGCAATATCAACACCTTCAGGTGTCGGGGGTATGGTGCCTTCTCAAATACTTGCTCCACAGTGCTCTCCAAGGCAGCGGCAAGAGCACGACCACCTTCCAGTTGATGTATCTTGTCCTGTAGGAAGTTTTGGATATCCTGTGCTGACTTATGGTCCGTCAGGCCGAAACCAATGCTGATAGGAATGCCGCTACTATTATGCACATACTCATATGGCGCATGCTGGACCAATGCAACTCTGGCATGGAGCGTTGTTGAGGCCGGTTCTGTTGAGATTTCCAGTTGATTAACCATGTGTGCAACATAGTGTTTCATCTCAGTGAAGACACTAGGCCAAGTGCTTTCAGAGCTGTCAAGGATGAAAGCCATGTCAATATCCAGATCAGTGGTGGAGGCCCTTCTGCCTCTTGTAATTGCAGACTCAGTGTCACATATCTGATCAGGAGCACAGAAGTCTGGAAATATAGAATCACAAAGCTGGTTCAGTTCAAGAAAATAAAACACACACACACACACACACACACACATAACACATATTGGTTTGCGCATGATAACACATAGAACAATTTAATGTTGGAATTGATATCACAGTACACACATGCTTCAAACACAATATGCTCCTACCTAGGCAAACGTGGCATTTCATGATCTTCATGATAGCTGAGTTGTATTCGCTGCTTCCTGGTGGAGGTAAGACTATAACCTGACCCAGTGCTGTGTTATTGACCTGAAACAGAAACATGATAGATTAAGCTGAGTGCTAATTTCTTTCTGTCCACTGATTAATAATCAAAATCTTCTAGAACCAAAGCTGCACTGTTTCAGCCATGTCAACTTATAAATATCATAAACATTAATCTTGTTTCCATTATTACAGGAACTTGTATATATAGGCTGTGAAAAAATTGTCACTGGTTTCAGTTCTGCGGCTCCTCACCTGCAAGGCACGAGAGAGCTGACGGTTTTCACTGGCCAGGAGGAAGACTGAAGATATTCCAGCATCGTAGAGGCGCAGCACAGAACTACTGAACTCTGGGGTAACTCTTACAGGGCCATTCACAAAGAACACCGCTACTTTACGCACCAGGAAGCCACTGCGCACCCTCTTGAAGGTGTTTTGTGCCAAGAAGTTCATGGCAGTCTCCAGGCTGCGCTGCTTACTTGTCTGCAGGGCCTGCAAGCCTTCCACACGTTCCAACAGTACTCGCTTTTTCAAAGCATCTGCAAAGCGTATCTCAGTGGTCACTTCACTGTTGTACAGTGTCAAGGCCACTCGTGCTCCTCGTGGACAGTTGCTCTCTGTGATAGTGATGTTTCTTATCAGCCGAAGTACAGCTTCCCTCATATTATTAAAAGCCGCTCTCGAAACACCACTTGATGCATCTAGGGCAAAGGCCAGCTCAGTCGGATAAAGAGGGCACTCTTGAGCTCCTGGAAAAGAGAGAAAGCAGGAATGTTGTTACTTTGTCCTAAGCATCTTTAAATTAGCTAGATCAATGAATGTCACATAATAGAACAGATTACAAAACTGATAACTTACCATAACAGCAAGCTAAATGTAAAAACAATGAAAATGAATATTAATACGTTTTATTTCCTTTTACATTTGTATTTTCACATTGTAAACTAGAACATTAAAAACAGAATTAACCACAGAAACCTGTATGTACAATTATCCTATTTAAATTAACACAGACTTGTTTTGGGTTATATATTTTAATGTGACATCAAGTGTCTGAAATCTAAATGAAATTTTTAAGACACATTTAAGACAACGTTTTTAATAAAATCAGTTTAACAATTTTTCCTATGAATGAATGATCATTTCTGTTTGTAAGTACAAATAAAAATAAAAAAATTGGAAATGACATGAAAAGGACATACAATCCTCAATGTTTTTTAATGAAATATATTTCAATGTATTTCTTTCCTGCGCTAATGATGATGATGATGATTATAATGATGATGATGATGGTGAAGATTATTATTATTATTATTATTTTATGTGAAATTTACTAAAGTGTGTGAATAGTAAAACTGATAGATTTATGTTCCACAAACTCTAGCCCTAAAGTAAATCAATACTTTAACCAATACTTACGACAGTTATCCCTAATTTTCTTGACCAGGTCACACTGCGTTGAGAGCTACAACAGAAAACAGATCATGAGCAAAGTATTAATTTAAGTAAGCAGGTAAATAAATGAGAAAGAAAGAAAAAAGAAGCCTATATAATATTGCCCACAGTGTAATAACAAAATGCCCTTACTACTATGCCTGGTCCTCTTGGTCCTTTCTGGCCCTGTGTGAAGCACAAAATCCATTTAGAAAATTCATTATCAGCTCATTAGGATACCATGTCAAATGTATTTGTTTTGATAATATTTGATTCTTTTCACTGAAACAGTAACTACATAAATATTTTTATAAGTAGCTAGCAACTGTTTTAGCATTACACTGGTCTGTGTGTTGGAGTTGCTGTTTCAGTCCAATGCAGATTTTTTTCAGATAACCAAACAAATCATTTTTTTCTGAACAACTCCACAAACGCTGAAACTGCAGATATCCTCCACATTTTTTTGCTTAAGTGATGTCCGGGCCTCGTCTGCCATTACCACTCGCACCGCTCTCAAACATGAAGTCAGCACGAGGACGAAGGTATGTGGCGGATGAAGCCCCGACATTACTTTTATCATGGCAATATATAATTTTTCATGCATTTTTGTAATAAATTATTAAGAAAAATAAAATGTACTGATTTGTACTTTTAGCAACTATATAAAAATAACTATAAACATTTGGTTACTGATGAGAAAACAAAAAGAAAGCATGGATAATGAAATACCGAAGTACACATAGGCAGGAGGTTTGAAAGTAGCCAATCCGGGAATGTTATTAATTTCTCCTTGCTGCTGATTGGCTGGTTCCATTTGATGCATCCCTCACAGTACTGAGAGACAAGAGGTTTGAAAATAGCCAATCTGAAAACTACATATATTTCTCCTTGCTGCTGATTGGCTGGTGCCATTTGATGCATCCCTCACAGTACTGAGTGGCGGGAGGTTTGAAAATAGCCAATCTGAAAACTACATATATTTCTCCTTGCTGCTGATTGGCTGTTGCATTTAATTTACCCATTGAACTTTTCGAGTGTTATCATGTTTTTCATTATGTCCTTTTTAAAGCCCTGTATAGTTATTACTGTAAAATACATTTATTCATAATGGTATTCACACACTTATACCAAAGGAAACAACAGCGAACACCAAAGGAAATGCATGTGAATTAACTGCAGTACAGTAAATACAGGGGTAACATTTGTTATTTACTTTCTAGCACTGCAGGGGTTCAGGGATAGCAGGGGTTACTGTATATTACTGATGAAGAATATTGCTTACATAAGGTCCAGGATAGCCAACTTCTCCTTTCTGTCCAAGTTCACCAGCACCACCTGAAACACCCTGTAAAAGATATTACAAAATTATATTACCAGCCATGCAAATATTCAGTATTGATAATTTTTAGGGTAAGACATTACCCTCTGTCCATTGTTTCCTTTAGGTCCAAGTACTCCTATGACTCCTGAATCACCAGCAGCTCCCTAAATAAAATTAGAGAAAAACATCATTCAGAATCTTTTTGTTGGACTAATTTCACTTTAAAAAAGCTCTCATATTAACAGTAATGATTTAACAGCACCAGAATGTACATATACTGTAATCTTGGTTATATGATTTGACTTTACCTTTGGACCTGGATATCCTGGGAACCCTTCATCTCCCTGCACCAAAAGGCTTTTTTTAGTGTCTCAAATATTTAAAATGTTGAAATGACATAGTGTAATATAATGTACAGGGGAGATATACTCTAGAATGATCAATTTTATCAGTATATAAAGTAGCTAATTTTCTACATTTTAATATTGTCTTTAAAGCAGCGACTTGATCAAAGAAAAATTACCTTTCTTCCTTTAGGGCCAGGAATGCCAAAACCATCTCTACCATCTTCTCCCTGGGAAGTGAGATTTTGTTCATGGTGTGTTACAGCAAAATATATATATAAAATTGTTCCACTAAAGCTGACAATATACTCAAGTCTCCGGTAATAATATGTCAAAAAAATTTTTTTGTTTGTATTTAAATGCCTGGATGTGGAGAAAAATGTGGCTCTAAATAAAACAAGTACATTGTTTGATTGAAGAAAAAATCTAAGTGACCAATTAATTTCCTAATTTTTATTATGTGGTGTTTGATATTTGTTGCAACCCCTGTATAACTGCTCTAAACTTGTCTTTGGGAAACTGATCATACTCATACTGTTGGATCATACTCATGATGTACACAGAAACATATTTTCTAAATAATACATTAGTTACACACCTACATTTTAAAAGGGTTAGTCATATGGTCCATGCCTTGATTTTACAACTTACTGGCTCTCCTCTGGGTCCCTGTGATCCTAGAGCACCTTTTGGTCCTGGGTCACCAGGTTCACCCTACAGATTTAGAGCATGACTTCATTTGAAAACATATCTGAATCAATCCCTAATATTATCACACAAACGTTTTTGATACTGCTTTCAGTAAAGGATACTGGCATAATGCCACATTATATACATAGCAAGATTAGGTTCTTTTATGGAAAATAGTAAATATAATACACACAAAAAAGTTTACATGGAAGCCAATTTTAACTACGTTACATACTTTACGACCAACAGGCCCTCGTCTGCCCTTCTCTCCAGCTGATCCCTGGAGTCCTCCAGCACCCTCAAAAACAAAAAAGAACAATGATTAATTTTAATATAGACTATTAATATCCTGTATTTAAAGTATCCTTCCTATTTTCAAAGTCACTGCATCACAACACGGTAGATTTACTGGAGCACAATATGTACAGAGGTTGTCTTGTAATTTTCTACCTCCTGCAAATAAGTCTGTCATCCACATTGTGAAAAGCCAATAACCAGCAAGCTGTCTGACAAGATGAAGTTTACATAATTTGAACAGAAGGGCTTTTAATTATTTACAGAACTAAAAGGTTATTCAGAAGGGTAACAAACACTATATACAGTATAGAAAAAGACTCATCTAAGTCATTTAACACATACTTTGGAATAAAACACTAAATAATATCCAAGGAAATACATTGCATACAAGGCAATACAATATGTTAAATAATCTTTGAATTATATGCACAAATAAGAATGAAAAAAAAAAAGACTCTTACTCTTGGTCCAGGGTTACCATCTTCTCCCCTGATTCCTGGCGCTCCAATTGGTCCACTAGGACCCTAAAGACACACACACACTGGTGTAATTGCTGGCATAATTCAGAATTAATTTTTCCATCAGTGGTGGAGAGCTGTCTTGGCCCAGATGCAGCAAAAAAGGCTCAAGCCATGATATTACAACCACATTTAACGTATTTTGATAAGTGTCTTATGATGGAATGCAGAGTTTATCGTTCTCTAAACACACAACCCTGTCATACAATCTATTGTTGTTCAGGGGTTCTTCTGATGGTGGACTCACTGACATTAACAAAGTGTGTTGACCCACAGGACCAGCGAGTTTGGGTTGCCAGATAAAAAATTTTGTGAGTGTGTGTGGATGAAAAAGTGATTGTTATATATAACACGGCATGCAAAAGGCCTTATATTTTCAAATGTCTTCTGCAATCTGCAAAAAAAATAAATCAGGAATAGTTTCAAAAACAATTGTTTGAAAAAAAAAAATGACACGGGGTTCCAGGTATTAGCCTGGCCTCCAAATACTCCAAATAAAGCATCTGTAGGAGTACTGACGTACTGCTACATATCACAGCACACCTTCAGTGGTCTTGTGTAGTCTAAGCCTCAATGAGTCAGAGCTGCTATAGTGTTACTAGAGAGACTGGGACATGTTCTGGCTGACTGGTGTATCAGTGATGACTGGTGCAGTACAGCTGATAAAATACTGTCTCTTCACCAGAAAAAACAACTTAAAGTTCATAGTAGTAAAGCTAGCATTTTACAAGACCAAAATTATCACATTGAAGTTTTTATTCCTCATCAGCCCCTCCCCCATGCAGTCGTATGGCTGGAAGTTTACAGATAATTGATTGCAATTGTGACATTTTCAAATGTATAATTCAAATGTACTAACACAAGGTGAGATTAGGATGTTTTGTTAAAAATTATTGATTTTCATACTCCTTAAAACTCACCCGAGATCCTCCAATTCCAGACTCTCCTTGAAGACCAACTTCGCCAGACTTTCCAGCAGGCCCCTAAAATGTCATGTACAAGAACAAAATAACTCCATATGATCATTGTTCATGTATAATGTGCATTCAAAAAGCAATAAACATAGCAAAATTTGTTTTAAAAGTGAAAAAAGTGAGAGTAAAATAGACTCAGGTCTACTCACAGCTGGTCCAGATGGACCCCTCCTCCCATCAGCACCCTGTTTAATAAAAGAATGAAGGCCATTCAGTACTCTAATGTTCTCCAAAAAAGCAACTTTGGTGAGCAATCTCAAACTATTAATGCAATTACTATCACTAATTGCTACAGAAAACACTAAGTCAATATTGGTTAATGTAAACAAAGGCCCTGAGTACTGGGTGTGGGGTGTGGGAGAAGTGTTCGTAAAACACATTTTAAAAATAAACGATCAGGGACCTGGATGATGGACATTAGCAAAATTCCAATTCTAATCACAAAGCTCATTTTATACCTTATTCTAAATGTAGAAGGGCAGCTTATACTTCCTAAAATGGTGCATCTGTGGCATTCAACCATATACCAGATGTAGAAAGAATAGGATGAGGAAGAAGCATTTATCACAAAACCAAAGACATCTGACATTGTAAAGAGAATTCAGCAGAAGGACAGAAGAATCTATAGCCTTAGGTAGCATTATAGATTTTCACTCAGAAATTGGGACAAGAGAAGGATGTTTTGGTAGTGATTTTCATTTACAGATAAAAGCTTAAGTGTGCAAACACTCTTTTGTGTCATTTGATCCATTGTTACAGGTCAATAACAGAAAAAACTGCATGCATGTCACAACCCTTATCCCAGGGCCAAAGATCTATTTTATCATGATGCCACTCTTCGTGCTTGTGACCTAATAATTAAAAAATTATCTTTCTTTTATTAGATAGTGGCAGAATTTCCCATTCATGTAAACTGTACTACTATTTATCAGTATAGTGAGTATGGTAGCAGTATGAAAACATCAACTTCAGCGCTCATTTTATTATTCTTCCCTGCACAGCCCATAGTGCTTGAACAAATTACATGGTAATTGCACACTTTTTATTACGTCTATTAGGAAAGGAAAATGCTATAAGCTCAGTGCCTATAATACCATTCTTCTTATTTTACCAGTTTAATTTATATTTGCACATTTAAATATATATTATTTTCTGCATGCAAGAATTTACCACAGGGCAAAGGGTGAACACGTACCCGTCTCCCTGGTTCCCCTGCAGCCCCTCTTCTACCATCCTCACCTGGTTCACCCTGTTAGAGACAAAATGATTATCAGCAGATACTTACACTGCCATGTAATCAGCAATTCAATCATTTAAAACCAATTTCATAGTGAAATGTATAAAAAAAATTTCACAGGCCAGCAATGGAAACGTTCAATTGTTGGAAGATGACACAAAATTAAAAGACACGAGGTGCTCGGGCTCGTGTCAGGATTCATTTTAAGCTAAGCTTTGGTTACGAGGCGAAATGTTTTGGCCGGCATAGAAAAAAACATGCATTAGCCGCACCATATTTTAAGCAAAGTTTAGGGACTTATTCCGAAAGTTGTGGGTAAATAACAATACACCACTACGCTGTCTTGATCAGCATCTCCTTGTGTGTGTGTGTGTGTGTGTGTGTATGTGTATGTGTATGTGTATGTGTGGTAGATTATGTGGCCATAACAATAGAAGCAAATCATTTGAAACAGGCAAACATGGGATTTTACCGGAGGTCCAGCATCACCCGGATCTCCCTTTGGTCCCCTCTGAGCATTGTCCTTTCCTGTTGTGCCCTTTTAATACAGAAAACAAGATTTGAAAAGATCATTTCAATTTCTGACTAACCTTGCAATTTTTTTTCAATATCAGACATATTTCACTTCATAATTTGATATTAGGTTCATGTAACACAAAAGATATCTCATTGAACACTCATTGAAAATTATTACACTGAAATTCCAGTAAAGAATATTGCTTTTTTTTTAAATCATTTTTAAAATTGTTTATTACATTTGCATTGTTTTAATGATGTGTCTCATTCTTAAACATTCTTAATACTTCTCTTCATTCTTAAATTTAGGACATTATATGATAAAAATAACAATTAAAATTTCTCTCCCCTGTGATTGAGCTACCTCCATTTTAAATGCATAATTACAGCGAACAATTGATGATTATAATTAGGTCTACTGTAATGCTTAGGAAATACTTACTGGATCTCCACGTATACCAGACTGGCCCTCATCTCCTGCCTGTCCTTTGGCACCTTTAGGACCCTACGTACATGTTGCGGAGTGGACATTTTAAATCAATTTGTATAAATCGCTTTAAAAATATAATTATCCGCTATTTAGCTAGAAATTCCAATAAATAAAACAAATTACTCTTCTCCCTGGGTTGCCTCTGTCTCCTGGTGGGCCAGCAATTCCACTTGTGCCCTGATGAATTTTTAATTAAATAAAGAATACACATTAACAAATGTAAATGTAAAATAAATATTAACAAATCACCAACTCCAAATCCTACTGGTAATTTGCTAGGCAACTTACCTCTTCTCCATTGATGCCATCTAAACCAATTTCTCCAATCTCTCCCTAGGAAAAAGAAAGGGAACATAGACATAATATTTAAATCCATTAAAGATAATATATATTTTAAAGTATTTTAAAACATTCCTCACCTTTTCACCATTGTATCCACGTGCACCCTAAAAAAACAACAGACAAAAAAAAATAGATGATTGTACTAATAATGTATAGTGCTCTCACTGTGTGATGAATAACAGGTTGTTAAAATTATCACACCTTTACACCCCTTGGTCCTGGGCACCCCTGGAAACCTTGAGTTCCATTCACACCTGGAGGACCTCTTTCTCCCTGTAAGATTACATGTTACAGAAAATTGTTGGTTGCATACATGCAAATGATTTACATTAGTAGCCATATAGTATAATCCTCACCGGTCCGCCTTCATCACCAGGATGTCCTCTGTAGCCCTGACCACCTGGTAAGCCCTTTTGTAAACAAATGTATGTGTTAGTACTGAATCTTTTGTTTAAAATTTCAGTGAATATGTTTTATCATTGCATACAATCTGTAAACAAGTTAATGTTGACCTTTGACCCAGAAAGACCAACTGCTCCTCTGTCTCCTCTCTGTCCAGTGCACTTGCAAGGCACAGAACAGCACACACGTTCAGCAATGTTGTCCTACACAAAAGAGTAAACAAATATTTGCATTGATTTACCAGTATAGAACCATTAGCAGCGTTGAAGTAAAGGAAGGCATTTGATCCAAGCATACCAGTTCCTCCAACAGTTCATAGTCCAAGTCCATTAAGTTGACGCGCAGAGGTCGTGTGTACCTAAAACCCCTGCCAAATTCCAGTAGCACTGCCTCCTCGAACTGTGGTACCCTCTCGAGAGCGACCAAGATGAAGGCACTGATGTCTGAAAGACATTTTCTTATTGTATTAATTAAATATTTTTAATTCAGATGTAACACACTGCTGTTACACAATAACACTCAAAATGTGTGATTTGTGTTCCAAGAAAATAAACTAATTTGGTTGCAGATACATGAATAAATAAAGAAAAGAATGATGAGCAGGGTTGTGGATTACTGAGTAAATGATATCATCCGATATCATCGTGTATTTCAATAGTACTAATCAAAACTCAAAGCAGGTAACTTAAGAAAATGTTCAAATGTTTGTAAATAGATAATTGTAGTATATTATTGAATAGTTGTCTTAATTATTGAATAAACCAAAATGTCATTTACTTTCTAGTTTATAAATATCGATATATGCATTATAACTTCAGCATAATTACTGTGAATGAAATAATAGGCATTTTTACAGCAAGTGATCCGAAATATTTAATTGCTAGTATATATATTGCTGTACTTTCTAATTACTAAATAAACAGTTCTTTCTGTATTAAAATATCTGAACAGAATGTAACAATTTTTATTATTTCCCAGTAATAAATGCTTAGCAACCTTGGGAATCAAACCAATGACTTTCTGACCGCACGGCGAATGCTCTAACCACTAAATAACTATTAGTCACTCTTACCTGCATTTCGCATCTGGTCAATTCGCTGTTTAAGGATGTTATATGGGGCATCCAGTCCATCAGTGAGGTGGATGACGACCTTTATGTATGTTTAAAAAGCAAAAAGAAATAGTACATTAAATGAAACATAAATGTTTATAATTGAAAGAGCATGCAAAAATGTGTGTGATGTATTAAACAATAAACCACAAACAATTATTCCCTGCACAGAACAAACATTAAAATCTGCAACGTCTATATTTCTTCTGAAATACTTTAGCTTATGATTAAAAAGTATTGCAAAACAAACTAATGTATTTTTATATGTAGAATGGAACAAGTACCTTAACTGAAGGCCGGTCTCTTAACCTTGCAGTATATGCATCTATAGTTTTGCCATTAAGGAGGAAGGGTCCACGACTGCGGAGGGACCTGAAGGACTCCATTAGCTGAGTGTGGCTATCAGTGAAGTCCAGTTGAACAGGCTCAGAGGCAGAGTCCATTGCTAGTATGCCAACTTGTATTGATGTGGCCTGACCAGATGAGCAGCTAATGGCTTGCATTTGGGTAATTCGCTGGAGTATAGCAGCCATTTTAGACTCCAATGACCTCTGAGCCCCAAAGATATTCTGAGAAGAAACATCAAAGCCCACAAGGACATCCAAGCTGCAAGCTAAAATTTTAAAAACAAATGGAGTTAATACGTTTTGCACTGAAATCTTTGAACATGTCTTTGAGAATCTATAGCAGGTAGTGTATGGTAAATCTAGGTAGTTTTAAGAAATATATGTATAAATGTACATTTGAATCCATTGAGAGCCTCACCCTTTATAACCTCCGGCACTCCTGTGCACAATAATTTTCCCATGATTTCATCATCAAGTGTTTCCAAAATCTGTTCATTTAACTCAGAAAGCTCTTGGAAAGTGCTGGCCCGGGCCACTGTGGTAGACTCACTGCCCAAGTCATTTAGTTCATCCTCAATATCCCCGACACCAACGGCATAAATGCGCACACCAGTGGCTTTAAGGCCCAGTGCTGCTGATTTCCCGTCATCTTGAGAACGTCCACCAGTGACTATCATCAAGATCTGAGGGACACCTTCATCCTTCCGACTACCTCTCGTTTTCACAAAATGGCTTTGCTGAATGTGTTTAATGGCATTGCCGGTATTAATTCTTCGTCCTCCTTTGTACTCAACACGGCTAATGGCATTGATGATGTCATCTTTATTGTTATAAGTATTGAGGTAGAAAACATCTGTCACATCTGTTGCATAGTGTGCTAGGCCAATTTGAAGGTTGTCTCTCTCTGTGAAAAAGAGGTCAATGAGGTTGACGATGAATTCCATGACCTCTTTGAAATTGTCCCTGCCAAGGTTTATGGAGCCATCCACCAAAAAGACAATGTCTGCAACCTTAGCTTTTGGGCCAGAAGCTATGGGAAGAGATACAAGACAATTAAAATATTGATTTCAATTTAGACATTAAAAAAGTAATTTATCATATGCTCTCAATTTAGCAATCCAGTTTCACTTACGGATTACTATAGGGGGTATAGTTGGTGCTATAACTGTTCCATTAAGTCTTGCAATAAATTGTTCCTGAATGCTTGGAAGTGCTGGGAAGGTGGGTACTTGTAGCACGTCATCTGCTGTGGTTGCAATCTGTCTGAGTTGCCTTGTATCTCCAGCACCAGCACCAATTCCTATGCAGTTAACCTGAGACTCTTTAAGGATTGGGCCATACAGAGAGACATCTGTGGTGGACCTTCCACCTGTAAGCACCACCAAATGTGTAGAGGCTTCTGAGCCCCGAGCTCCGGCAGATTCCTTCATTTCATTTTTAATCACATACTCAATAGCATCAGCTAGATTTCCACCACGACCACCCATCTGCCGCAGTCTTTTCACTGCTGAAAGTACTGCCTGTTTGTTTTCATGTGTGAGGAGAGAAAACTCAGTTTTAGGTCTCTCTGCATACTGTACTACAGCCACCCTTACTTGATCAGGCTGCACATTGAGCTGCTGGACAATCCTAATAATGAAGTCACGAATGTGTGCAATTCCATTTGGTCCAACAATGTCAGATCCATCAATAAGGAAGATAATATCTTTCTTTCCGAGATTGAGGCCTGAAAAGAACAAAAATATATTGCACATTAACGTTTCTAAATGTTGTAGATAAGACATGCATTATTTAATAAAAATAAAAATAAATAAATCAATAAAAATACGTATTTAAATTAAGACCCTGGTGTACCTATATCCACAGTTTGCACACGTTTCCTAATTTCTTCAGTGTTCATGGTGTTAACTGTTGACAAAAGCTGCTGCTCTATAGCTGGTAGCTGCTGAAAGTCTCTGATTATATATGCCTGTTCCGGACCCAAAGAAATCAGTTTCAGCTCATCTGAATCAGCATTACTTGATCCAACTGCCAAAGGAGCCACAAAATTCAACTTTAGCTGGTTGGCAGGACCAGATACATCATCGCTTGACTTTCCTCCTGTGACTAAGATGAGAAATTGGGGTACACGCTCTTCAATTCTGCTGCCAGCTGATCTCTGGTAGATATTCTTCGACACCCAGTTCAGTGCTTCGCCAGTATTCAGTACTCTTCCACCTTTGCTTTGTATTCTTCTCACTGCCTGACGAACCTCTTCCTTGGTGGAGTGCTCGTTAAGGAGAAACTCCAGCTTGGCATCTTCACTGTACTGTACAACTGAAACTCTCACCCTGTCTAAGCCAACATCTAACTTCTCCACAACCCTTAAAATCATGTCTCGTATAGCTGGGAGCTCGCCACGCATTGCTGTTGTTCCATCAATGAGGAAGACTACATCCTTCTTTTCTCCAGTTGATATTTGTGGTACTTCTGTAAATTGACAGAAAAAATTATATATATATATATACAAATATATATGTGTGGGCGCATGCATGTGTAATATATGTGTGGGCGCATGCATGTGTATATACAAATAAAATAAATATACATACACACATAATGGCATAATTACCTGGCACACTGGGATAAACAGGCTTCAATCTGGCCAGTTCTTCACTAGACAACTCTGTTAGACTAGTTATAAGTTCATCTTGGACAGTGTAAAGGCCAGGTAAATCATCCACAGTGAAAGCAAAGTTAGGGACATAAGAGATCACTTTCAGTTCTTGAGGGTCGCTGTCCCTTGTCCCAATACTGAAAGGCACAACTCCAGACTGTTTTAGAGTATTTGCGGGTGTTCTTACATTATCTGTTGCTCTTCCTGCTGAGATTACAACCAGAAACTGAGGGACTCCTTCCTGCTTTCTGCCGCCACGTCTTGAGTCCAGGACTTCGCGAGTGACAAAATCCAGTGCCTTTCCAAGGTTTTGCTGTCTCCCTCCTCGTTGTACTAGTCCTTTAATGGCATTTAGAACACCCTCTTTGGTCTTTTGAGAATCAAGGTATATGTCTGGATGAGGGGTGTCTCCATACTGCACTACACCTACACGGATCTTATTTTCACCAACATTTAGGTTCTCCACAACTCTGCGAATAAATTCCTGGATAATGGCGAATTCTCTCCCAACTCCTCCAGAACCATCGATCACAAAGACAATATCCTTCTTGGGACCCTGGGACTCTGCTGCAATGAACAAAAAATACATAAACATTAATATTTATTTATGAATATATTTTTAAGTAAACATCTGTTATAGTATCAGAAATACCCTAGAAACTCAATATAGGTCAAATATGCAAGTTTATGTATGTTTTGAATGTGAAGTGTTATAACACATCAAATTAAATGTTGCAAACACGAAGTCTGAAGATTAATCTTATTAAATCCTTTACCATCTTGCATCTTTGTTATGAGTTTCTCCTGTGTCTCTTGTCCCTCTAAACATATTTCTGAATGTTCTTAAGAGCAGCAAATATAGAGGCATTGTAGCCATTTTTGTTTGTGCTCCTTTGAGATGAGTCCTTATTTGACATATGAAAAACTGAAAACATGAAATACCATCTTCTATCAGTCTAGTACAAGATCAGACCTTGTTTCATAATGTTGAATAACTCCTCAAAAGTTGTTCTAAAATGAACATGAACACTGTCATGTCATATAATTTTCAGATACCTGGAATTTCCAAATAACTCAAGGTAGTGCTAAAAAATCTTTTGAGCACTTAGTCTAGTGGCTGTTGATCATCTGTGGAGTAACCCTGAGAGTGACAGACTCATCCTTGCCATGACTCATGATGGAAATCTACACAGGCCCCATTCAGAATCTCAAAACAAACTTCTTAAAAATGCTTAATCTAGACTGAGAAACAAGTGAAAGTATAATGCAGAATTTCTGGACATTATGTACATGGTGAAAGGTCTTAATGAGAAATATTTATTTATTTATTGTGTTTGATCCATCTTCACTGCTTTCCTCTTTCTTGTTTTCGGGTATAATTTGTTATACCGTATCAGGTCTTACTGTATTAGAGTTAAGTGTTTTCAATCAAATGGAGGACAAAGAAGGATGGATGAGCTTACAAACCCTCAATTCAGAACATGAATTCTGAAACAAAAATACCATCATATCTGTTTGTGAGCTAAATCTCAAGAAAGTAAGTCATCCAGCAAGACAAGAACCCGAAGCTAAATCTCAAGAAAGTAAGTCATCCAGCAAGACAAGAACCCGAAGCTAAATCTCAAGAAAGTAAATCATACAGCAAGACAAAAACCCTAAGAACAAAAGCAATTGTACAAAAGAATGCTTAAAGAAAAGTTAACATTTGGAATGGCCAAGTCAAAGTTCTGAGTTTAACTCAATAGAAATGATTTGTAAGAAAAGGACACAAGCACTTCATGTGAGGAAAGCCGTCAACCCCAGAACTAAAGCTGTTCTGATGATTCTGTTCTATGATTACTCCATGCTGATTTACAGGTTGCAGATATGGCTGCACAGGGAGGTGACATAATATAATAAAAGTTGAATTACTGCTGCCACACATTGGATCTTTTTCCTCATTAAATAAAAGGCTAAGTTTCATATTTTTGTCACTTCCCTAACCAATAGCCTGGATTTGTGACACAAGATTTACAGGGAAGTGTTTCTCTAAAAAAATGAAATTATAAAGAAGGTAAGACATTACAAAAAAAGCATAGTTTTAACAGACTTTAGTGAAGCAAGTTCTCAAGATCTCAAGCCCTAGGAAATTTGGATAACCAGAAATTGTCCGTATTTCAATCTCTAGATTTCTACCTTGCTGATAATTGTTTTTTAGGTAAAAGCAATTGTCAGTTTCCCGATTGCCTGCTCTCAACATCACATCAAAAGTCCCACACAGCTAGGAATTCTGATTTCTAAAAGACTGATGGGAATCAACATATATATATATAATATCATGGAATCCCCAGGAAGAGTAGCCGTAACATTTATTGAGAGTTTGTACTGTATAACACAAAGAAGAGGAAAAAAAACACAAAAAACAATACAACACAGAGCCAATCAAGCTCAGAATGGACAGCACATATGTAAATGAAGTGCTGATATTCACAATGTCCAGACTGGAAACCTTGTAAATTAATGTAATGGCAAAATAAGAATTCAAAATGTCAGTTGGAATTGTGAAGAAAATCACTCATGTAAAAAGATATTTCAATACTGTGCAAAAAGCTGGAAAATGTTAACATTCGTTAAATGAATACACATTGTGGCATCATTAGATAACATTAAAGAAACATAACATTTAAAGAATTAAAATGAAAGACTCTTACCGATAGCTGCATTTTTGAGAGAAATGTAAAATTGCGGCAAGGCACCAGCAATGTCAGAAAGCTCAGAAATTGATAGAAAATATGAAGGATCACTAACAATTTTCTGAAGCTCTCTACTTGAAATCTTTGTGCCAACACCAAGAATCAAGACCCCACTTTCTTTCAAAGCCGAGGCAGGTGCATCGACATTATCGGCTGACCTTGATCCACTGAGCAAGATGAGAATCTGAGGGACCCCCTGTGGACGTCTACTGCCTGCAGAGGCAGTGAAGACATTGTCTCTCAAATACTGGAGAGCAGACCCGGTGTTGAGGGGTCTCCCGCCTCGATGCCTTAGAGTCCTGATGGCGTTGAGGATATCTGCCTTTGCTGAGTAGGTATTCAAATAGAAATGGACCTCAGAGCCTCTACTGTACTGCACCATAGAAACTCGGTCCCTGCCATCCTCTACATTCAAGTTTTCAACTACTTTTTGTACAAAGTCAAGCATGGCTGGGAATCCATTCCTAGTGCCATCTGAACCATCCAGCAGGAAGACAACATCCCTTTTGGAGGTGTCATATTCAACTAGAAAAAAACAATGCCATCCATTAACATGCATCAGTTTGAGCACTAAATGCTATTAAGACACCATCTTGGCCTAGTTAAGAGTCTGTCTAAGTAATCGCGGATCAATAAAAAAAATGAAACCACTGATTCATCTTTAAATATTCAAAAAG
>JBBKCR010000002.1:4159585-4174672 GCA_037577295.1 Ladigesia roloffi | reverse complement strand
TCTCTTGCTTCTGACACATTCAATCTCTCGACTATTCTTTGAACAAAGTCCCGCATTGCTGGGAAAGAATTCCTAGTTCCATCTGAACCATCCAAAAGGAATACAACATCGTAGTGTTCTAATGGTATTCCTAGGAAATTTCAAAATGACACCAGAATCTAAAATTATTTCATGACAATATATCCATTAACTGTTTCATTACATTAATAAACAACTTACCTGTTTGTGGTGCTTTAACTTTCTTTACAGAAGTTGTTGTTATTTCTTCCATTATTTGCTGTTGGATGTTTGATAAGTACATGATATCATCCACAAAGTATGATGTATTTTCAGATGAAATGTTTTCTAGTTCATGCCTATCGGAATTTTTTGTGCCTATTCCAATTATTGACACTCCAATATTTTGAAGAGTTTGGGCTGGTTCCAGAGTGCTGTCCTTTGATTTTCCACTTGTCAGCAGAATTAGTATCTGAGGTACTCCTTCAGCTTTTCTGCTCCCTGAGGAGCTTGTGAATATATTATTTTTTACAAACGATAATGCAGAGCCAGTATTGAGGGGCCTTCCCCCTCTGTGTGTAAGGCCCTTTACAGCATTTAGCACGTCTTCCTTCCTCGAGAATGAATTTAGATAAAAATTTGCAACAGCTACATTACTGTACTGAATTACTGAGATTCTATCATTAGTAACTCCAACAGGCAGATTTGCAATCACATTGTACACAAAAGCACGGATTTCTTGAAATCCTCGTCTAGTATTGTCTGAGCCGTCCACAAGAAAAGCAATATCTCTTTTCAGACTTTCATTTTTATCTGGAATTGCTGTAAATTAGACAACAAATAATTTAGAATATGCTTTCACAGAACTGAGCTTAATCTGTCAATTTTGAAAACCTGAAAGTGTCCTTACCATCAACTTGAATTTCTCCTTTGGTTTTCTTATCAGCTAGTTTTGTGAGTAGGCTTTCTTGAATATTCTGCAAATTATAAAAGTCAGAAACTGCATATGCATAATCTGGATGAGAAGATATGGCCTCCATTTCATTGTGATCAGTTAGTCCTGATCCAATGACATAAATCAATACTCCAGCCTTCTTCAAAATGCTGGCAGGCCCTCGAGCAGAGTCTCTTGATCTCCCACTTGCCACCAGTACAAGCATTTGCTTTACACCTTCATTGACACGACTGCCATTTGTGAGAGTCAACACTTGGTCTCTGACATGTTGAAGAGCTATGCCAATATATTGTGGTCCTCCACCTTTTGGCTTGAGATTTTGCACAGCATTCACTACCTCATTAGCGGATTTGTAAGTGTTGAGATGGAAGTTTGTCACTGCAGTGTTGCTAAATTGTGCAATGGCAACTTGATCCTTGTTACGACCAATATCCAAATCATTCACCATTCTGACTACAAATTCTTTTATTGAAGTGAAGCGGTTCCGAACATCATCAGATCCATCAATGAGGAACACAATATCCCTTCTGGCAGTCACAGTTTGGACTAGAATAAATACACAATAAACAAAAAAGTGAATCAAAAGTGACAGTCATTCCTAGATAGATGACATGAGCTGTCAACAAAAACTGTTACATTTGGCTGTTTGGCTGATGATCAGAATAACATGTATTTAGACTGATTACATTTTTTGACCTTCACAATGATACTGCTTTTTAAATAACATTTGTACATAACGGTGGGTATTGATATATATCATTTAATAAATCATCTTTACACCAACTGTGAACAATAAGCTGTATCAAGATCTAAATTACATCAGCTTAGTGCCCCAAGAAAGAGCATCTCCTAAGTCTCAGTTCTTTTCAACATTAAAAATAAAATATTTAAACATGTTACACTAAATCAGCCTAAATATCAAAATAATGAAAGAATTTAAATTGTCTGTTTTGTTTTTACCTTATAATGCTCAAATCTGCCACCTGTTCCACAGCAGTTAATATTTGTTTGCCATGAAAAAAACCTTACCTACAATTATGGCCAAATCCACAGTATTCCTAGTAATAAAGTACATGTTGCATACCTTTAGTTTTTTTTGTTATTTGTGTTGCAATATAAACTGTTTATACTGGCTAATAAGCTACATATCCTTACTTCAATACAAATATTTTAATATTTAAAATTTTTAAAAAGGTTTTTTTTTTTTGCAGATGTGTGCATATTGCATATTTACTACCTCTTCGCTACACTTGATTTAAAAAATATATAATATTTAATATACTTTAATTTAATATCAAACATGTATCCTTAGATGATACACTTTATTTAAACAATACAAGATTAGTTGAATTCAGGATAACCCTATGCATTTAAACCACAAAATGTTTACATTACCAAAAATGTATTCTTTTTTTAAATCATTCTGACACCGCCAACCACTATATTGTTTAACGTCCTAAAATTCATACCATCTAATTATTTTGGAAAGACATCAGAATTATTATTTTTCAAGTAGTGTTGCTTTCACCATCGAAAGTTCTTCTGTGTCTGGAATGGATGGACAGTATTCTTGAGTCTATAAGGTTACAATAAAATAATAAGATACCCTTGTTTCAATTGTGACATAGGCTTGACTAAAAAGACTTATACTATATTGTAATTGCATTACTAAAAAAGAGACTAAAATACAACTTTCATTGACTAAAACTTATTCTGACTAAAATAAGATTAAAATTCTCAGATATTTATTTGACTGACACTTGCCAAGACTAAAATGAGTATGGACATGACTGAGATTTATCAAATCTAAAATGATAGCTTGAATCAAAGACTAAACTAAAACTAAAATGAAGAAAGGCTGCCAAAAACAACACTACTTTCAGGTCTACTACAGTGTATTATCAAATGAATTCCTCCAAACTATCAGAACAATTCACAGTTAGAAATCAACAATAAAACCCTTTAAATACACCTCAATACAGCATAATTATGTATTTCGTCGCAACAAAAAACTTTTCTTCAAAACATGGAAACAAAACAGTATCACAAACCTTAACCTACCCTCTCCAGAATAACAATAACAGTAACAGTTTTACTACATATGTTCCAGAACTATGATGTCAGTAAAGAACAATTTACAAGCAATACATTACATTTAAATTTAATCTGAAAACTAAAATCAATATATTAAAGAATCTATTCTCAAAATAACTAACCCAAAGAAAATCATCTCATCCAAAATTGCTGAGACTCAACCATATTTGTCCTATAAGCCAGGAAAAAAGGTTTTGAAAAGATTAAAGACTTACTTCTAACATCATATTCTATGCTCAAAACAACCACAACAATTCAAACCAATACAATAAGGTAATTCACAGATCACATGCTAATAGACTGCAAAACCTTGGAGAACTATCTCCACTCCTCATATGACACAGCTGATTATCATTCCTATATTGTTATTCTTCATTTCAATTAAACAGGGTATATAAAAATGACTAACGAATTTGTAAAAAACAATTTTGTAATATATAATACAAATTTAATTTCCAGTCATTTTAGGTGCAAGTAATTTGATGACATAATGACATAATGAGAATTACATGAGCAGCACCTATATTATGTTCCTTTTTGATTAAAACCAAACAAACGGACTGACTTGGTTTTATGGTTATAGTTTGATGAGGTAGCTAATTACACTTGAAGTCAGTCAGGGGAGTGAATTAAAAAACAAAAGATAAAAGAGTATCACTATAGATTCATAAGAGTCCTTACCGTCTGATGTTATAGCCTGCTCTGGGATTTCTTTACTGCCAACACTGGCAACGCTTTGGTAAATGCTGTCAAGACTCTTAAAGTCTGGGATAGAATAGGCATGTGCTGGTGTCGAGGACATTGTCTGTAATTCCAGAGTATCCGCATTTTTTGTCCCAATAGTAAAGACTTTTATTTTACTTTCCCTTAATGCCTGTGAAACACCTCTAATATCATCATTTGATCGTCCACCACAAAACACATACAGAATCTGAGATACATCCTCAGGATGTCTGCCTCCAGGTGGTGATGTGAAAATCTGATCCCTAATAAACTGGAGAGCAGCACCGCTGTTCAGTGGCCTTCCTCTTTTGTGCTCCACAGAACGTACTGCATTCATTACATCACTCTTGGTGGAATATGACTTGAGATAAAAGTTGGCTGTGGCATCCTGACTGTACTGGACCAAGGCAACCCTGTCACCATTTTCCACTATATTGAGATTTTCAATAACCCTTTGGACAAAGAAACGAATTTCCTCAAAGCCATTTCTAGAATCATCTGATCCATCCACAAGAAATGCCACATCCTTTTTGGCAGATTCTGGAACAAAGAAACACTACATCTCAAAACAAAACTTAAGCAAGTTTACTTAAACAACCATTATTGTGATGCTACACCAAAGGCTATGCTATTGTCATATCAAATCAGAAAAAATATCAGAAGAGTATTTGCCTTACCAAAATCTGATGTCAAAATTGACCTTTGTTGTTTTGACAACCCTTTGATTAAAGACAAAACTTTGTCTGAAATTGTCAAAAGCTCCTTTGAGTCAGCAATGAAAAAATAATTGGGTTGGTGAGATACTGTTTGTAGTTCAAGAGTATCAGCATTTGCTGTACCAATACTTAGTGGAATGATTCCTTTTTCTTTCAGGGATTTGACTGGACCTCTAACATCATCTATAGATCGTCCGGCAGTCAGCAGAATCAACATCTGTGGTACATGCTCAATATGCCTACTCCCTGAGGTGATGGTAAAGACGTTGTCATTTACGAATTTTAGAGCTGCTCCAGTATAAAGGTATCTTCCACCTTTGTGCCTCAGTTGTTTTACATTATCAATGACATCCTTTTTTGATGAGTGTGAATTAAAAAAGAATTCAACTGTTGCATTGTCACTGTATTGAACCACAGAAATCTGATCTCTGTTATGCCCAATCTGTAGGTTCTCTGTCACTAACTGGACAAAATTTAGCACACTTGAGAAATGTTCCTTTGTATTGTCTGAGCCATCAATTAAAAAAACAATATCTCTTTTTGCATCATCTGTAGTGAGAAAAAAAAGAGTATTTGAATGAATGGCATAATGACACATGTATGTGTGTGTGTGTGTTCGTATATGTGTGAGTTGTAACAGTCAGTAAAAGTCGTCCTTACCTAATGTTTCTTGTGGCCTCCTTGTCTGACGAGGCACTCTCTTCACATAGGACACAAGTTCCTGCTCAATATTTTTAAGGCCATCAAACTGAGATACAATAAAAGTCTGACTGGGACTGTTTGATATCATGTGAAGCTGAATTATGTCTGCAGCTTGAGTCCCAACACCAAACACCACAATTTGTCCTTGTTTAAGTGCTGCTGATGGACCTCGAACATCATCTTCAGACCTCCCACCAGTTACCAGAATAAGAATCTGAGGAACACCCTCTAAATGTCTACTTCCAGAAGATGCAGTAAAGACATGATTTTTAACATAATCAAGAGCCGCTCCAGTGTTAAGGGGAATCCCGCCTTGGTGTTGCAGGCCTTCAACTGATTTGATGACATCTCGCTTTGAGAAGTGTCCATTCAATAGGAAATGGTCTCTTGCCTTTGTGCTGTACTGGACCACAGACACACGATCTCTATTCTCACTGATATCAAGTTTATCCACCATTCTTTGAACAAATTGACGCATAATTGGAAATCCATCCCTGGTGTTATCAGACCCATCCAGTAGAAATACAATGTCTCTCTGTGCTGTATCTAATTCAACTGGGATACAACAAATTAAATTGCTTAATTAAAAAGTGCATCTTGAAAATCAACCTGTTTCTTCAGTAGAAAATGTATTTGGTGCAATATAATTTTTAAATTATAAACACAATGTCACAATTTACCGTACAGTTTGCAAATAATTAGTAATATTTTATCATACATTTAGACAAGAGAGTCATATGAATTGATAAATTATATCAAACCATAGATTTCTTCCAGATTGAAATCTATGAAGGGGATCAAACTGATGCTCAAGCAAGCAAAAGTTGAAGATGTCTGCTTTTGGAATATTAACAATGATTAGGAAATCATTGACTCAAGGAAGAGTTTGAGCTGGAGAAAAAGTCTTCATTGGATCAAAGAAAAAGAGCCAAACTTTTGGGGAAATAAGTAAGCTCCCATCGAGAAGAAGTAAAAGAGAAGAACGTAGCCAAATTAAAAAGATATACAGGCAAAGCAGAGCTTGTCAACAAGAGGATGACTCCATGAAACTTCAGGCAATGGTTTAAAGTGATTTAAGGAAGTTGATCCGTTGATCCATTCCATGTCTGAAATTATTTCTTACCAATAATAGTGGGAGGCTCAGTTGCCATTTTGGACTTGACAAAAGAGAGGATTTCGGGCTGAATAGATAAGAGTTCACCAAAAACTGGTAGGTTAAAAAGAAATCTAGGTGAATATGCTATGCTTTCAAGCTCCCTCTGAACTGCTGTCTTCATCCCAATAGCAATGGATAGAACTCCAGTGTTTTTGAGATCTTCAGCAGGAGTTTCCACATCATCACTGGACTCTCCACCTGTCATTGCAATCAAAAGCTGAGGAACTCCAATCTTATGTCTGCTTCCAGAGGCAGCAGTGAAAACGCTGGACCTTATGTACTGCAGTGCTGCACCAGTATTTAGAACTCTTCCACCTTTGGGTCCAAGGTTTCTTATGGCATAGATCATGTCCTTTTTGGTCTTATGAGTTTTGAAATCAAAATGGACCAAAGGATTTTCACTGTATTGCACTACAGCAATCCGAACATCATCCTGGTCAATGTCCAGATTTTCAGCCATTCTTCGAATAAACTCACGGATTGCTGGCAGTCCATTTCTAGAATGGTCAGAGCCGTCAAAGAGAAAGACTATATCCCGTTTATTGTTTCCTGTGTTAGTCCAGGTTTCAAGACAGATAGAACAAAAGGAAATTGGTTGATATTATTCAATTGATCAATTGAATGGTAATGGGTTTTAATATGTGCAAAATGCAAACCAGAATAATGTCTAAAGAAGAATTTAAAAAGCAAAGTATTAAAACTGTATTAAGATCATTTTAGGAATTCATTTATTCCAAAGATCTTAAGGATTATGAACAGTAAGCTGAATTCTCTTGCAAAATGAACTCTCTTGAAATGTACATTGTCTGAAAAGGAAATGTCATATGACAGAAAAAAGAAATTGCTATGGAACAACTGACAACACAAAACACAACATAAAACCCCCATGTATGTACAATAGAAAGTCAAGCTGAATCTAAAGTGCAGATAAACAAGGCCAGAAAAATTTGCATATACAAGTAAGAGCTCTTACCAACTATGTCAGGTGTCCCAGTGTTTGAAATATCCCCCAGGTCTCTGGAAGCACCTTTTAGGAACAAGACCAGTTGTGGCCCAACTTTGGAAAGGTCATCAAACACACTGACCTGGTGTGTGAAACTGGGTTGGGAGGCAACTGTTTTCAACTCATTTGGATCTGCATTTCCAACACCGATGCTCACTGATACTATTTCAAGATCTCTTAGAGCCATGGCAGGGCCTGTAACTCCATCACTAGATGGCCTACTACTTAATAAAATCAGTATCTGAGGGACCCCTTGTAGTCGTCTGCTTCCAGATGAAGAAGTAAAAACCTGATGCCTTACAAACTGCAAGGCAGCTCCAACCTTTGCCTTTCTTCCACCCTTGTGTTTTAAAACCTTTATGGCATTTAGAATATCCTCTTTCCTTGAGTAGGAATTTAGATAAAAATTTACTGTAGTGTCATCACTGTACTGAACCACAGAAACTCTGTCTTTCCCTTGATCCAGTTTTTCGACAACTTTTTCAACAAAATCACGAATCACATTGAAGCCATTTTTTGAGTCATCAGAACCATCCAGCAGGAACACAACATCTTTTGCTGTTTCACTGGCATGAACTAAGATACAATAAATAAAAAGAAGCTTTTTAAAATCGCACCCAGAACAAAACAATCACACACTTTCTGATAATGAAAGCACATAAAAAGCAGCCTTACCTTCTGTAAGCACGGTCTCCAGTTGTGCCTTTGGTAGACTCACATAGCTGTTGAGCCTTTGCTGGACTGTGTTGAGCTGATTGAATTCCTTTATTTTGAAGGCAAAGGATGGATTGTGCGAAATTGCCTCAATCTGCTTGGGATCCGCATTTTTCACTCCAACACCAAAAGGTACCACTCCTCCAGTCTTTAGAGCGAGAGCAGGTTCCTTAACACTATCCCTCGATGGCCCTCCCGTCAGAACAATCAAAAACTGAGGAACATTTTGGGATGCTCTACTGCCATAGGATGATGATAAAATGGTGTCTTTCATGTATTTTAATGCAGCACCGGTATTCAGACTCCTGCCACCAGCTGGATTAAGCCCTCTAAGAGCTTGTAAAACTTCATCTTTGGTGTTGTAGGTGTTCAGGTAGAAATTAGGAGTTGGTCTGTCACTATGTTGGACAACAGCTACACGCACTTTATCATTGCTAACATCTAGGGGCTCTATGACTTTAATGATAAAATCACGGATGTATCCAAAATCTCTTCTAACATCATCAGAGCCATCTATCAAAAAGGCAACATCCCTCTCGCCATCCATCGTTGGAGTGACTGCAGGAGTAATTGTTTCTGAAAGAACAAAAAAGTGTTTATTATGGTGCTCATTGTATATATAGTATATAATAAACTTTACTTAAATATGCTGTAACTCACCAGGCTCGCCTACAACAGTGATGAGTGGTGTCATAATCTGTGTTACAACGCTTGGCAAGTTAGCAAAGCTCCGCTCATAATATGCCAGGGTAGGAACAAAAGCAACTGTCTTAAGTTCACTCTCTGCCACCTGGCCAGCACCAACAGCAAAGGTCAGGACTCCAGCCAAAGCTACTCTGTCTGCAACTCGCTTTACTTCATCTTGGGATGGACCTCCAGTGATAAGTACCACCACCTGTTGGATCCCTTGATTTTTTCGAGATCCAGCGGAAGGCTGGAAGTGGTTGGATAAAGCATACTGAAGTGCTGCTCCAGTACGCACCATATTTCCACCCATTAGCTGAAGTTGAGCTATATTTGCAAGCACATCTTGTTTGGTGCTGTGAGTGTTCAGATAAAATTCTGTTTTCTGTCCTTCAGCAAACTGCATCAGGGCAATTCGCACTCTTTCAGGCCGTACATCCAGCTGACTGACGACATTGTAGATAAATTCTCGTACAGCAGGCAGGTTAGCATTTCCAACGTATTTGGATCCATCAACCACGAAGACAATGTCCCTGACTACTTTCTGTGTCGTAACAGTTGTTACCTCAGTGTCTGGAGAAAAAAGATGCTGTGATTAGAACTTCCTTGATTTATTTTTCACAAGAATATTTCACAGATAGCATTGCAAATGTTCAAAACAAATACAGAATACATTCTTGTATTTAGCTATAGGTGCAACGTTCTCTCGCTGTTTAGTCTTTTTAAGAAGCTATTGATACACCAGTTCATACATACATTTTGGGCCTGATGTACTAAACTTTTTGTTGAAGTTACAGGTGAAAATGCAAATGCAAATGTCTGATTCAATAGTCAGATTCTGGACAAAGTCTAAAAAAATGGTTAATTAAAATTTGCCAAAAGAATAAAATGGTTTAGAAATTCAGTAGTGGATTTACCTGTCAATAGATGCAAGTCAAATGTGCCTTAATGTGGCCATAATATGTGTTTGCAGTTTGTGTATTTCTTAAATTTCTTAAAATGACTATAGTAGAATTGAGCCCTGTGTCTGTCTCTGTTACTTTCATAATAACATGTTTTTTAATCTTGCACAGATAAGCGGTTTGTATTTTGTTATATGGACAATTTGTAATATTTGACACAAGTCAAATGGCTACTTGCAGAGAGTGAAATGAATTGGATATTTTTCATTAAAAAAAATCTGATCATTAAAATATACTTTAATTAAAATAATTAGTTTCTTTTCCACAGTGTTTAATTGTATTTCTATGTTTTGCTAGCCCTCTCTGCAGCAGTTAACATGCTATATAAAGTCCTTGGGGCTAACTGACCATTTCATGGGAGGACTGCCATGGTTGGCAAAGTTACGTACATACTTTATATATAAATATTTACAAAAAAGTTTTGAATAAAACATTTGCACTGGTATCTCTTTGTTTTTAGTATTTTATAGCCACGTTATTTTTTGTACTTATTATCACTATGTAAGTGGATATTTAATCAATTATTTAATAATTCATATTTAGAATACTATTTAGTTTTACTGTGGTCTGTTACTATTTATTACCACTGTCTTGAAAACCAAACAGAATGTATAAATAATTAAAGCACACTTGAAAATAATGTTTCTTTAGCAATTACATCCTTGGCAAAATTACCTGTTTCAGGTCCCTCTGTCACAACAACCCCTGAAAGCGTAGACAGTGGAGATACAATCTGTTTGGGGTTACGTTGTAACATGCGGAAGTCCTTCAGCATAAAGACCAGGCTGTCATCAAAAGCTATTTGCTTGAGTTCAGCTTCATCAGCTGCCCTGGAGCCAACAGCCATGGTCAATACACCCATTCGTTGTAGGGCCTCAGCTGGTTGTTGGACACTGTCTTTGGACTTTTTGCTGGTGATCAGCAACACTAACTGTGGGACTCCATCTTGAATGCGACTGCCTTTTACAGGTGTAAGCATACTGGTCCTAACAAATTCCAGGGCAGCTCCAATACTGACATCAGGAGATGGTTTAGGTTTAATTCGGGCAAGAGCAGAGATTAGCGATTCCTTTGAGTTATATGAGTTCAAGTCGATCTCGAGTCTTGGGGTGTTTGAAAACATTGACACTCCAATTTGCACTTGATCAGGTCCGATTTGCATAGTTTCGATGAATTTTCTGATGAATTCTCGCACTGCATTGACGTAGGTGGCCCCCATGCTGCTGTCAATGAGAAATATTATGTCCCTCTTCGTAACTTCCAGGGCTGAAATATAAAAAGCCAGAGTAACAAATCAGTCTACGTTGGTTAGCTCATGAAAATGTTGGTGGAGCATCAAATATGCTATCATATGCTTCCTCAGTCATGTGTGCTGTAATAACAGAAGAGACACTATTTCTTCTTAATTGCATTAAATTTTGCCAGAAAAAAATATACCTGTGTGGAGACACAAATATATCAAAAAAGAATTTTATTGTGGGATGGGTTTATGCAGAAAAAGGCAAATTTTAAACTATTTGTTTGTGAGAAAACTGTTAATGCCACAAGTGGATTATTTGGAGGTAGGACCATTGCTTCTAAGTTAACTAAATTTTGTCATCCAAATGTGTAAGCAAAGCACTCAGGACAAATCATGTTTAGTGAGGAATTCTAGAGTTATTTAATGTTTAATTATCTGTTCAGACACACTAGGAATTTGAACCACATTATTGTATGAAACAGAAAAAAAGTGTGTTCTAAGTCAATTTTCAATTTTGCATTATTTCTTTTTAAATTCAATGGACTGCATTAAACAATATATACTTAATTTAACTTATTTATACGCAAATTAAACATCCTCAGAATATTTATCTCTGTAAGTTAATTGTTTAAATCATGCATATACTAAATTATGTGCATGAATGACATATTTATTTAATTGTGTATTTAATGGATTGTAATAATCACTTCTCATATTTTCGATGCTAAAAATACTTGTGACACATATACAGTGTAGGGGTGGAGCTGAACCTGAATATGGTACTCGAAAAGACACGAATAACGTGTTTTTTACGAATACGGTATTTGGACAAATACTTAAAAAACACATTTGTCTTCGGGAAACCCCGCCCCCTCTCACACGCTCGAGTTCCAAGGTACATACTCCGCCTCTATGGTACACCCTCGCATTCGGGAGTAGAAACTCCACTCCCCCCGGTCACATGCTCGCGTTCGGAAGTAGATACTCCGCTTCCATCCCCATCCCTCCTCACACACTCAAGGAGTAGATTCAGGGAGCGGCAGACAGAGTTTGTGCGCCGCGCTATGAATTTTACTCGAATACAAATACAAATAAGAAAGTGAATATTTTTTCCTTTTAACAAATCCAAATACAGATACGAATAGCGGCGGCTTTGCACACCCCTAACCCTTCAGCTAACCCTTTAGACCTTTTGTTCTACACTTATATTTGTGCATTTGCCAGAAACTCTTATCCAGAAAGCTTTACAACTGAATCATGTTGAAAATGTAGGCCTGTGTAGAGTTAGGAAACTTGCTCAAGGACTTTTATTGGTATAGCATGCTGTGCTTACACAGATGGGAAATTGAACCCTAGTCTAGTTTAAGTAGACCAGTACCCACCACACCACACAATACTCTCTTATTAACCTAAATGGCTTCACCAGTAACATATTTAATTTTCAAAAGAAAGCATTATAATTTACATTACCTAACTCTAAACATTTAGAGCCATTGGAAAAAATCTGATATACTTGCTTCACTTTATGCCTAGCAATGTTTATTTACCTTGGGAAAATCATTGTCATGCATAATCTTGAGTAACTTAATCATTTTACCCAAAACGTTACAGTATGATCAAATTTTCACATATTTTACACCAAATTATATAACTTAAAATAGCATATTCGTCCTATTCAATAGGTTTAGATTTTTGTTTAAAAACATATTATTTATTGAAGGAAAGAAGTTTGTAACAGCTATATCATCCATGCGATTGAGTGATGACTTTCTAGTGGAAAAATTAATTCATGTTTCACTCAATTTTTTTATACAGTTTCTACAAGGGGTATCTAAAAGGAGTTGTTGAATTACAATAGTTCCAATGTTTCTAGTTTACAAAGCTCACTCTCATAAAAACTTTAAAATTAGAAAGTTTCAGTTTACACCAGGCAAGTGAGGGATGCAGTTTGTGTGGGCTTTCTCAGATGAGTCATTAATTTGCATTTGGCACAATTTTGGTAGGCTGGTCATTTCTGAGTATATTCAGCATGTTTTACCAAGTTCTCTATATTTCAAATGAATAGGTCTCAATCTATTTAATCTGTATAAAAATTGCTTTGCAATCCAATATGTGTAAATTAAGCAGTACTGGTAGAAAGCATATTTTTCTCACCATATGTGAGGGTGAGAAAAAAATGCTTTCTATATATTTATTTCCAACTTTTACATTTCACTATAAAACAATAAGTTGCTCAAAGTGTATTACAATGATTTCATCAAGATGAAGGTGTGTTGTTAGATATGATGTAAGTTGTGAAACAAAACATTTAGCTTTAAAGTGTATGTCTGTACAGCAATGTTTTAAAGCAAACATTTCACTTACTATGCCTTTAAAGCCATTAGAGATGTATGCATTGTATGTAATTTAGTAACAGCACGATGTCACCTCTAAATGGCTAGTACACACAGAGATAAAAACTAACATATTAAATGCAACATATTAAGTGGTATGTGAAAATGTGTGTTCTGTCAATGTTAATAAAATAATGTATTATATGTAATGCTTTAAACAGATCATATGTACTCTTGAAATCATTGGGCCTATAAAAATGCAGAGGTCAAATTATCATTGGATAAAACAGTTAAAAAAGAAATGCATACCTAGCAGAAATTGTACATGCTTTCACATCAGCTGTTTTATGTTTTGTTTTTATTAAAACGTCAGTAGCTTTCTATTGCAATTTTGTTTTGTTTTCTTATTTTATTATAAATAATTTGTTATCATCAATACAAAGAATTACCTCAAAGCAGAAACCTTTTTGGGAGACAATACTTTGAGCTCACCTTTGATTAATTACATTACTATTATCTGTCATGTACTTGTTGGAAACAATAAAAACAAGGCAATAATTATTTCTTCGTATTTCAATTTAAAATCCCCATTAGCATCATTACATACCTTCTGTGAAATCAGTCTGTATCACAATGGTGCGCTGGGCCACCCCTTTAATATATGGAAGCAGCTGATCACCCATACTTGCAATTGTTCTGACATCAGGGGCTGACAGAACAAAGCTTTTGTCGGTTGCGATAGCCTGAAGCTGGGCAGTAGCTGACTGACTCAAGGAAACACCAAAGGTGTAAACACTGGCCTGCTTTAGTGCCCTTTCACCCTCACTGACATCGTCAGTGGACTGCCCAGCACTTATTATTACCAAGGCCTGGGGCACCCCTTCCTCTGCCCTGCCCCCGGCTTCTGGGCCAAACAGACTCTCGGCGACCTGCTCCAAAGCTGCCCCCAGATTAGAATCAGTTCCACCGGGGTATTTAAGCTCTTGCACAACATTCCGGATGTCCCCCTTGTTGTTATAGCTATTGAGAAAGAACTGAACCTCTGGGTCAGCACCATAGAGCACCAGGGCTACCCGGATCATGTCCCTGCCAACATCAAGCCCTTCGATCACTCGGAGAGCCAAATCACGGATGAGAGGGAAGTTGGCAGCTCCAATGTTTTCTGATCCATCAATTAAGAGTACTAGGTCAGCTGATTCTTGGGCTTTGAAGGAGAGAGTAAGAGAAAGAAACAAACAAAGCAAATGCAAAAAGTGAGGGTTAAAAATGGAAGAGAAGGAAACACACATGACTGCATGTGTCAAGACATGGTAATGGATATTCACAAAGCATTAAAACACACAAACACATCATACTGCATGTGGACTGAATCAATGAAGACACATTTGTCCTTTTAAATGGCCAATTATAGTAAATTGTATTTTCAAAAATGTTAATTTTGTTGTTAAAACCTCAGTCAGGAACAGGAATTTACAAGACAAAACAAGAAGCCCTGCATCCAGAGATTAGTCTGTGAATTTCCTGAGGGGAAATCCTGGGTTTTTTTATTCCTTGGTGCTTTAGACATTTCAGCGCCTAGTGTTCTATATTTTGTATATTTAATTTCATTAAGCTTCCTTCCATTTCTTAGTACTTACAAATGATCATTTTCATGTTACCAGCCACACAATTTAAACATCTCAACACACTTACTATATGATATAGTAAAAAAAATGTTTCCTGTGAGGGAAAGCAGTCCTCGAAATATAACATTCAAATGTATATCACATACATCACACCATGATTATTGTTAAAATACATATTAATTA
>JBBKCR010000002.1:4143180-4154351 GCA_037577295.1 Ladigesia roloffi | reverse complement strand
CCCTCCAGTGACTCTTACCATCTACTGTGGGAACTTAATAAACTGTATCAGATATTTCTACCATCAAATCACTTGTCATCATTGCCTTACCACAACCCCGAAATTAATGGTAACAAGGTTAGTCCGATCGTTACATGCTGATAATTTTAATGATTTTGATGCTAATTGTAACATTTTTCCTATCATGTTTGGTGTTATTTGCTAAAGTGGTATTGAATTCGCTAAACACTGCATGCTGAATTGTTTAGGACCTGAGAATTACTTGTTACTTGCAGATCTCCATCTTCCCATTTTGGCTAAAATAAGTTTCTTTTTCTATCAGCAGGTTCTATTGGCAGCAGCTCAGTTATTTTTTTTGTCTAGGGATGAGGGCCACCCTGTTCCATTGTACTGCTCTAGGGGAAACAAAATTGTCCCTCTGGCAGATTTGCAATTTCACAACAAATAAACAAAAACAACCCCCCTCTTTCATACAGGAAAGCAACGCTGCCATACTGACACAAATAGCAACACACGTTGTCACACATTATGTTATATGAGCTATTTGTTATGTCTGTGAGATGTACAACAAAGGATTCCAAATTCATCACATTATAAGATACTATACTATAACACTATAAATTGACCCTTTGCTATGAATATAGTGCATGTAATAAGTGTATAAATGTGCTTTTATATGGTTTTAAATATTTGCTAAGATAGCTAAGGTTAGGCTGTCTCAGGCAATCACCATTCTCTTTTTTATTCTGAAATTAGATTTTGTGAAAATGTCACAAGGTTTAAACCCACTCTCTTCTCCTCCAGGAGGCATGGAAACATTAAACAGAGTCTGGAGACTCGGAGATAATTATTTAGGATTATTTAGGAAATAACGACATCCAGTGTTTAACCTAGCTAGATATGAGAGAAAATTTGCGGATAAAGAAATAACAGACTTTAATAATCACTTATAAACTTGTTATATATCTGATTTAACATTTTAGGAGACAGGTATTCTTTTTTATTCTGGATTTTGACATCAATAATTCAAAAGCTTGTGACTTAAAAGTGGTATACTTCACATTTGTGAAGCTGTTTTTACAAACAGATATTATAGATACTGTTCGGGTCAAATTGGCCCAGCAGTCAAAGTAAGGGTTAAAGATGTCAAATAAGTGTCAAATACTATTTATTTCTTTGCCAACTATGTCACATATTTCACCCCAATCACTCACACACGCACTCCCTTTATCTCTCGCTCTACCTATTCTATTGACTATATCAGTAAGTGGGAGAATGCAGGGGTTGTTATGGGTTTTGATGGGAAGCTTTTCTGTTCCCATGTGCAACTATATTCAATTCTGCGTCTGATGGTTGTGATTATGAGCCAAGTAAGGAAGCTGCTATTCATATTCCTCCAAGTAAGGCATTTACTTCAAATTTTTTTAAATTATAGCAGTCTTCATCCACAAATATGCATCAGTCAAAACTATCTGCAGAACACATAGTAAAGATTAAGTGTCAGGGCCCACTAGGATGCCAGTGATTTGTGTGGGGGAGCTTTTGAGCTTGTCATGCCTCTTTAAACATCAAATTTAGAATTTTGTTTTAGGGGAGAAGTGAAAAAACTGGATAAAAGGTATTTACATGCATATTTGGGGGTCCTGTCAGGGGTCTATAAATCAATGGATGATTCAACAGCCAGTCTGTGGGACACAGAGTGTTCCGATTTGATAGTCGAAAGACATGGGCCGTCAACCGGGAGAGAGAGCAAAGCTTCCTCTACTCTATTACCCAGCCCCTAATGCCAAGTGGTCGCTGCCCAGTTAGACAATATATACTTCATACTGTATTTATACTGTATCAGCAAAATACAGAGAAAAATGTGGACAACATGGGATGATACATCAGCTATGCATTGAACAAATCAGGGCACAAGGGTTGTGAGTGATATGGCAATACATATTCAAGATAAAAATATTTAAATTGATTCACAATACACTCACAAAGGCTCCAAAGTAATAGACAAAAACATAAGAAGCAATGAGGTTAAAAAACTGATATAAGCAAGGCACAGACAAATAGATAGCAGTATCAAGCACAATCCATGACTACAGAAAGAAATACAGGGGTATATATACTGACAAAGATGATCACAATGAAACAAAAAAACTTAATTTTACCCCCTAAAATTGACCCTGGGAAATTAAGGAAAATTCAGGGGAAAAAGCACTTGATTACAGTGTAAAACTACTGAATTTTCCTTTTTTTCCAAAGCTGCCTTTTAAATAATAGAACCTCCTAATGTTTAAGATTAAGGGGTTTCACACCCATGCCTAATCTAATTTTCTGGTCAAAATAAGGGGTTGTTTGTACAAATGAATGGCCACTTAATTGAAATTAAGTGGGTTGGTGTATTTGGAGGGCAAATACACCAACCAGACAAGAACAATACACAGGTAAACAAGATAACAAGGGGAGTAGGGAAGGGAGAACTAAACATAAATCAAACAATTAAACAGTAAAAGAACATTGGAATGGTATGGACACAAGATACATTTATATAACACACATGGCAAGCTACATCTTTACTGACATAAAACAACCCCCAATTAATGTATAGACTGCAATTAAGTCAGTTTAAAAGTGAGCTGTCCTTAAATATCTATGACAAAGCACACATAGTCTTCAGTGCCAAACAATAGAATTTATTTTTTATACATATAATTTATTTATTTTACATATATCTGTATTTTGTTTTACCCTATTGTTCAGGAACTATGTAGTAAATAGAAAGATAAATAGATATTTTCTCGCAGAGACGGCTTATACAATTCCTTTTACAACAAATAATACAGACAATCACAAATATTTTGTTGAGCAGTCAACACAATAACACTTAGTAGTATATATGGCCAAAAGTATGTGGACACCTTTGAAAATTTGATTTTCGTTGTAACAAAATTTGCTTTATTTTTACTCACTCTTCGCCTTTTGGTTTGTCTTGTCTTTAGCTATGTTTAACACGTGGTTGTGGATTTTCACATGCTCTACCCCATGTGCTTTTTTTGCCCTCTCACACTCTGCCCCTCTCCTGCCCTCCCAGTCAATACCCACACCTGCTTGTTTATTCGCATGTGTTTAGAGCTGTGTTCGATTTATCTGTATGTATTTATAACCCTGTATACATAGGTGTTGTTTATTAGTGTTATCTGTAACCCTACCCCTAAATCTGAATAATCCTATTGCTGTCTGTTTTTCTTACATAATGTCCATGTGTGTCTGCATTTGCATACCCTCTCATCCTCCTACACACCCGTTCTTACATTCACAATAATTTATCACCTGGAAATGCCCAAGGCTTTGTGATAGGATGTCCAGCAAACTCATTAACGTGTGATAGTCATGTGTTATAATTTTGACCATATAGTTTATCAGGACAGGTGCTAGTGAAAAAAATTAAGGCAAATTGAATTCAGATTCTATATCAACAATAACAACAACAACAGCAGCAGCAGCAAC
This sequence comes from Ladigesia roloffi, assembly GCA_037577295.1. Classification (NCBI taxonomy): domain Eukaryota; kingdom Metazoa; phylum Chordata; class Actinopteri; order Characiformes; family Alestidae; genus Ladigesia; species Ladigesia roloffi. The sequence continues at coordinate 4,150,850 of JBBKCR010000002.1, read as the reverse complement.
ATGTGGAAAAGCCACAACATGAATATCATCAGACATACATACATTTCTTTTTTAATTTAATGTTTCACTAAACTGCTTTTTATTAACATAGAATTGGTAGCATATTTATCATATAATGGATTTCATTTTATAATATAAATCCCTAGTTATTAATAGATAAACAATAGTAGCAAATAATAGCGGTAAACACAAGTAATGTCATTTACATATTGCATGATGTACACAGTAACTTTTGTTAAAAATAACAAACATATACTGCACTGCTACAATGCAACAGATACAATGCTCAGAATGATGTGGATGTTACCCCCTGGTCAACATTAATGTAGAGAGCTAATGTGGATGCGTAGCCTGAGAACTGTAGCATGCCAGTGTTGTGTCATACGTGCGCCGACTGACATTGTGTCAATCTACTCCTAATATGATGTGTGGGTCCAGAATGACTTTCATTTCAGTCCAGACTTTGAGAATTGCTGGGATCGAGTAACTTATAGTAACATGGGCTGCAAGGTGGGGGTGTGGGGGTGTAATACACGGTGTGTGGCAGATATGGGACAGTTTTGGCTGGATTTTGTCAATAGAAACAAGCATTGGGGGAACATAAAATATCAGTTAACTGTTTAAAAAAAGCAGGTATTCTTTGGGATGGAAAGGTCTGGACTAGCTATAACTGCCCTTACATTCACACACATTTGTAGCCCTCGTACCAAGATTCTTAGGGGTGATATTTATCATTCTGCTAACACAGAGCCCTTCTAGATGAAAGGCCCAGATGGAGAAGGAAATTATATTGCCAATACAGTGAAGTTTCTTGCCTCTATGGGGCCTCAAGTCTCAGAAAGGAAAACTCTGATAGACCGTTTACAACTTCATCATGTGCTTTTGGCGATCCAGTCATAATCAGGTTTCTCAGGAGCGACTGCACGTTGTTTGCATGACTGCATGAAGAACCAGATGTGAATGGGTTCAAATCTTTATTGAATGTCTCCCTAAACTTGCATGTTTGTTTTTGCTTTACGTTTCTGTTTAAATCAATTGATACCTAACCACAGTTTGACGAGTTTGTAGGATGTTGACACTGAAAGATTTATGTGAGCTGTTTCAGAAAATGACCATGGGTTTATTTACATCGGTTTATTTATTTATTCAACCAGAAACAATATTTTCTTTGGCTGCCTGGTAAACAAGCGTAAGCCTGATGAAAACGCATCTCCATGCAGATGCAGATGTTGTGACGAAAACGATTATCTTAGAAAAGAAGACACACTTTTGCATCCTAAGGAGGATCTGGTATTTGTGACAATGGGCAGCAACCCTCACAGGAAGAGGAATATGAAATATGACATGACATGATAAAGAGGTAAATATTTACTTTCTGAAGACTAGACACTTAGATTTCAGTTCCATTCAGGATCAATAAAGTATTCCGATTCTGTTTCTGAAAAAGTACTTTAAATGGGTACTTCCCTATCTATTGAAGGTAAGGTTCTTGCCATATTGTAAAAATAAAAGTGCTGGATAGAAATTAAGGCAAAAATAACCCAGCATTACTGCATCAAGTACAGACCAGATAGAGACCTACAACACACCACTAAACAGAATAGGACTCCAGAGTAAACTGATCTTAAGAATCATTGTGATCATCTGAAGACCAAAACTAATCCAAAATCTTTAGCATTCATACAGCAAAGCAAGACATCTTTTCTCCAGGTAAGAGCAAAGCCATTATTAATTTTTATTATAGAAAAAGCTTCGAAATCTATAATGATGAAATGATCTGAAAATGCTTTGTTTTCATCATCAGTGACAAGGTCATTTGGCACTGTTGCTGTGCTTAAATCTTTCAGTCAGAGCTGGTGCCATGAGCATCGACTGCAGATAGTAACACTTGCACTGTTTAAAAACTTGACAGCAAGTGTTTCTAATGGTATTGTTAAAAAACGAAGAATAATAGCTTTATAATTTTCTCAAGTGGCTCAAGACTGCCTCTATTTCCCACTATCCAGATGCCCTCGGACACCATTCCAATGGCATGTACCAAATAATCATAACGATTATTGTCAAATTCATTTCATTTTCTTTGAGAGCAAGATCTGATTTTCTGATCATAAAACATTTTTCACATTTGAAACTTTGACTAAAAATTAGGGATGTCCCGATCCGATTACGTGATTGGAAATCAGGCCCGATCATGTGGTTTCAGACTCGATCGGAACCGGACGTTACCTCCCGATCAGGACTCGGTATAGAATGTTGTGTCAGGTTCGTCTCTTATCCTGGACTCGTGTGAGTGGCTGAGTGAGTGGCGATTAGGTGGCAGGCGGCAGGTGCCCAGCGCGCTGCGGCTTGCAGTGGCTCTGATCACAAGAACACCTGTGGGTGATTAGTGAAGGGAATTGGGATCATTGTCTGGGTTGTGTGGGATCATCGCCTGGGTTGTGTGATTGGAGGAGTGTGTAGACGAGTCAGCTCACACTGCAGGAGAGTTTGAAGAGGAGCGAAAAGATGCCTCGAGTCGTGACGGTACGATGGCGCAGGACATCGCAGGCAATATAGCACAAATGATCACAATGAGTGACCTGTCATTCACCTTAGTACAGTATATAGAAGTATCAGATCGGGACTCGGTATAGGCAGGTAAACAAAATCAAATGACTCCGACTCGAGGGCAAAAAAACATGATTGGGACATCCCTTCTAAAATGTCTTGCTTCAATGAAATCTGTAAAATATTTGCAAAATCCAGTGGAAGCCAGAAGAAAAACTGGCATGTTAACTTAGCTGGAATTTTAAGAAAATGAATGAGCAATGGGTATGTGGACAATGCATGCACAAGCTAACATCAGGAATATGAGGAATAGGTCAGATTTTGTATGTTTTTAAACAGTAAAATGACACAAACTGGGAATTTGTTCGCATTACACTCACAGAAGAGCAAACACTCTACAGCACTGAGAGAGAATACGAATATTGTGACCAAGAGGCTTCACTTTACTCTGTTTAAAATGTCGTCACCAGCTACAGTATCTAGGTCTCTAATGTGTATAGCTACAGAATTAAATGCCAAGAATGTTTGAGACTGCACACTGAACAGTAACACAGTTCTTTTCCACTTATAAATTACTCTTTAAAATAAATACTACATTGATATTTACAGTACAATGGCTAATGGTATGAAAATATTATTGCTCTATCATGAGCTCTCTAAACAGATAGAACATAAAATAGGTTTCATACATATACTCTATGTATATTGCACTTAGTTTGCTCACAGTTCATCTCTGGATTTGCAAGTCCAAGAACTTTTGTTTGAATTGTATTTGTAATAGCAACTAGGCAATATCCTCTAAACCATCCCAAGTAGTCTCAATAGATTTGTGGCTATAGAATACTCTAACAATAAGGGACCTCTATTGATGTTCATTAATCGAATCTGGACTGGTCTCTCCTTCATCACTAAGTACCTCTGTGTTCATGAACGTTCCTGCTAAAGAGGGTCCAATCCTTGCATTCACTGGAGCCATCTCTGACAGGATAATATTGTCATTTCCAACAAGAGTTGTCTTGTCCATGATTTCCTTGCTATGCTTGGAAACTACTGCATCCAGGAAGTCATACTTAGGAGAAAGTGTACCACTTTCAAAAAGATACTTGGCCAAATAGGAAAAGACTGCATTCCCCAAGAGCGAGGCCAACATGGCAACTGTCTTGAAGGGAAACTTCTGCACCACAATGTGCTCCACCTCTTTTGTCAGATGATGCACCCTCTCTTCTTGCCTCCAGCCTGGGTAGTAGATGAAAGGTGGCAGTTTAAGGTAGGGTTCCCCTCCACCAATCCGCAGAATCAGGCCAAAGAAATAACCAGCTACTGAGCCATAGGTGTTGGTGCCCTTGATGAAAAGCACACTAATCAGTTGGGGAAAGATGATGACATAGACCAGATCGGAGCTCAGGTACCACAGGCCGTACACCGTTCCCGTTAGGAGAGCCATGGCGGTCGCCAAAGCACCAAACACAAAGATAGTAATCCTCATTACCCAGACGATCTCTCGATCAGAAGCCTGCAGAGAACCACAAAAAGCAAGAACAGGTGTAGTACACTCTTAAAAATGTTCATAAAAGTTTACTGTGGAAAAATTGCTTCCATTTGGCAGTGACCCCCAGCCCTGGTCAGTATTCTGGACATTTTAGTGTCAGTTTTGCTGGGAGCAAGAAAAACACTAAACTATGTTGTGGGCTTCTGTAAGCAGGATCAGGATTCGTTAAGCACTATTCTATTTTAGTCTACACCTAGGGCATATTTAGGGCAGATCTTTTCTGGGAGAGATTACTCAGTGTGATGCTCACTCCACCATTTAAGAAACATCTTTTTGCTATGAAACCCAGCCCAGGTTTCTTAAGCAGCAAACGTTGAAGCAATCTTTTTTACCTGAGCAATAACCAGGTGGGCTTCATTACAATGAACTGGAACTGTGACAGTGTATATTTCTGCTGGCCCTGTTGTAGTTCTACTACTACTACCTATGCTATCATGCACACTAGAGCAAAATTAGGGCAAGATTGGAGGAACTTCTAAAGTTTCATAGGATAAAGAACGTATCTGAAGAATGTGGGATGGTGTTCAAAAATTATAAATTGATTACATGATTGACAACATCTGTTTGAGAGTAACTTTTCAAAGTTTGTGAAGGTTTTGTTTAAAATTACATTCTGTCTGGCATAAACAACATGGAGTTAAAACTCACATGTACTGGCAGTAAATACGCACAGCAAAATCATAGTTTTACACACCTTTCCCAAATACAGAGATTAATAATCAAATAATCAAAGACCATGTTACATTTCTTAACCAGTGGCAGTTTTCTGTCTAAGCAATCCTGCAGTTTGCAGTATGTAAATCTACCAGAAAACATATTTTATGTAAAAGTTGTAAATCCACAAAAAAAGTCAGAAATAAAAAGTGCCCAGATATAAGTTGAAAAAAGTGATGGACACAGGTTTTCCTAAAATAACCTTTAACATAGCATGAATGAAAGTCATGTGCTTTTGCTTCTTCTATTTATAGCACAGAAGACGGAAGATGAAAATTCTCAGTGGCATATTTGACATGACACCATGCTGGCATTCCCAGTGCTTCAGTTATGGAAAAGTGGAACAGTGATTTCAGCCCTCATTTAAGAGCCACTGCTTGCTCCATCAGATTTTTCCAACCAATATTCTTCCTCTCCTCTATTACTCAAAATCTGATTTTATTATGCCATGTTGCTGTCTAAATATAAGAGGAGTCCAGAGAAGCTGCTCCAAACACTTGCAGAAGAGGATTCAAAGGGATGATGCACAAGTGCAGGAAGTCTTTTACAGATCTTCAGAGCGAAATCAATGAATTCCCATCCAGAAAAAAATAAACAACTTGAAAGAATCCAAGTATATAATATATATATATAAAATAAGTCTTATGAGTTTATTTATTCAGTGATATGTAATCTGTATTTGATGTCAAATCAACATTTCAAATCAAATCAGATTTATTTGTGTTGTGCTTTTTACAATAGACATTGTCACAAAGCAGCTTTCCAGAATCTAAAACCCTAGTGAACAAGCCATGGGCAACAGAGACATGGTAACACAAGAGACAAAGCCTTGGGAGGAACCAAGACTCAAAAGACCAAAAGAACCATGACCATTCCCCTCTGGCCAGAACGACTGAGAGAGAATATAGAAGAGAAGGTCAAATATCTGTAAATTGGCTGGACCTGTATAGTACTGGCCAGCAGAAAGGGATGTGATAGGATTTCATTAGGTTTAATGGAATATGATGATAATGAATTGAATCGACTGTCTTGTTTCAATAACTACCTTTCATTTCTGGACAGTGCTTAAGGAATATACAAAGCAGCTGGCCAGTGTCCGCACTGATGTGCTTAACACATCTCTGGCTGTCCCAGCATGCTTTAAAACCACCACAATCATTCCATCCTGGCACTCACACCAGTCATCATGCAGTGATCCACATCAAAGCCGCCCTTTCCAGCTCACTGGACCCCCTTCACTGCTCCACCCAGGTTATTGACGAAACCAAATCCTCATCACTACACCCATCACTGATCCACCTGAACACAAGTGACCACCATGTGAAAATGTTGCTCATCTTCAGCTGAGCATTCTAGCTGAGTGGGCTGGGCCTCAACTGGATTTTAGACCCTCTGAAGCCTCAATACCACCCTCCGGACAGTGTTAGACTGAATCTTCAGGACCTTTTTAAGTGCCATTTATCAGACTCCCTTATACAGAACGACTTACGACCCTTAGTTACAGGGACAGACCCCTGGAACAACTGAGGGTAAAGTGTCTTGCTCAAGAACACAATAGTAGAAAGTAGGAGTTTGAACCAGCAACTCTGTAGTCACTGGGTTCACATGCAAGTGTTTTAACCTCTAGACTACTTTTGATCTGGAACTGCTTCCCAAGCAGCCTTCCACCGCTGAGCCAGTAAATCTGTTTATACAGCACATGATATGTCAAGACAGCTTCTTGCACAACACTATGGCATCTCCAATTTACCTTAAGGTACTGAGGAGCCTGCTGGGAGCTCACTTGCACCACCATCGGCCTCTTTGGCCTCCACTCTCATTTCAACGACCAGAAAGAGATGGTGAATGAGGACCTCAGGAGGATGTTGCGGTGCCTGGACCCAGTGAACCTCTCCTCCTGCTTCTCTCAGCTTCAGTGGGTAGAAGATGGGGCCACATGTCTGGGAGCCAACTAATGCCAACAGTTGGTAGAGAACAGACACCAGTGACCTGAGCATGTAGGACAGTGGTTGTAGTTTGCCACCAAGAACTTTCTGCTTGTGGTGGAATCCCATAAGCTGGCGGTGCGCGATATTGACTGGCTCTAAGTTATTCATCCAGTCAACCCAGAAGCCTTCAACCCAGAAGACTGCTGCAAGTCCATCCTTCATTTCATGACTCTCGTCTAAAGTCAAACAGGCTGCTGTGTGTTGTGGACCGACAATATACACATTCAAATGCATCCTGGACTTTTGACAGCGAGGAAGGGGGTTTGGCATAAGAAAGTGTAAGGTCTGAAAGAATGCCCTGTATTAATATCATAAATATGTAAATACATATGTACAGTACTGTGTAAAAAACTTAGGCCCCTGTGTAAACCCATATACACTAAAACAAAATATATCAGCAGTCATTTTCTTTCTGTCAGCAAAAACAAAATTTAACACAATAATAAATCGTAAAATGTGTCGTTTTTCCAGAAAAGTTAATATTTTGTGTTAGAAGAACACAGGTGTGGTTCCCGTTTTCTGCTCGATGCCCACAGTCATTGTGTGGATTAATAAAGTTCCTAAGCAACACACAATCTAATGAAGGAAAAAGAGCCAACCCAGGTATTTGATGGCAGCTACAAGTAATACTGAGATTCCATGAGGAAAGAGGTTTGGAAATGGCCAAGCAAACACTTTACCATACATTAAACTATGGTTTACTATACAATACTTAAGGTTTTGTGACGGTGGTGGTTTTTAGCCACCGTCTTTTGTGTTTGATTTTTAGTGTCTGTCTGTTTGGTTTTTGGGACATCTATTTTGACATGTTTGGTTTGCTTGTGCCTGTGTCCGTCTCTCTCCTTGCACCATGTCATTATCAGTTCCACCTG
>JBBKCR010000002.1:4100057-4143080 GCA_037577295.1 Ladigesia roloffi | reverse complement strand
ACTCACACACATAATGCACATTATGTTCAATAGAGTGGTCAGTCTAGCAGACACTAGATATTAGGTATCATACTATATGTGACTGTGGGGTGTGAGAGATGGAAAATGAAAGATGATGCAAGAGAGAGGCAACCTGACCAGGAAATCACCTCCTCCTGCCCGACTCCTCTGTCTTAGCCATCATCATACGCATCACAGACTCTCGCCTGCTGTCCCTCCGCCTCTCTCTCTCGCTTGGCTTTTTCTTGCTGATGGCCCCTCCCTCACCCTCCCTCTGCACCGCCCCCCTATATTCCTCGCCCCCTCTGCCCGGGATCGCCCTCCCTCTGCCTCGCCCCCACTCTCTGCCCGGGATCGCCCTCCCTCTGCCTCGCCCCCCCCTCTGCCCGGGCACGCCCTCCCACTGCTCCGCCCCTCCCACTGTCCGGACATTACCCGTTGGCTGTCCGTGGGGGAGGGTTTTAAGCGGCCGGGGGTCTGAAGCGGTTACCGGCGCCTCCTCATGAGCGGAGCGCTATTTATAGCTCCGCTCCGACGGACTGTCGGTGACTGTGTTGCGTGATCGTGAGGAGAACAGGCGCAGTGTGTTATTCTTCAAATGAAGTACGCGTCAATTTTTGAGTAGAAAATGTAAATATGAAATTATAAGAACATTTTCTGCTTCTTCATATTAAAAACAAGTCAAACATATTAAATGTGTTGTAACTGTTGCACAAGCCATATTTAGTGTTACATAATGAGTTGTCCATTAAAAATGGCTGAAGGTTTGCAGAGTTCAATGCCCAACTCTACAGCACGCTACACAATTATTGTAACTCCTTTGTAAATATTATGCTGATATGTTAAGAATGGCCTTCGCTGGAAATAAAGGGTCTGGCCTAATTCCTGGAAAGCAGGAGTGTCCCAATACTTTTGTCTATTTAGTGCAGCTTCATCTCATTGAAAAATGTTGAAAATTCAGTTTTTGATCTGAATTTATTCTAAGATCCCGCATCAAAAAATAATGACTTTAGGAAAGAACATATGTGCCATAATTTTTGTCACCCTTGGAAATTGTAACTGAACTTCTTTCCCGTTTAAACTGTACAGTTTTGGGTTGATTGGAGTGTGTAAAAATAATCTTAATCCTTCAAATCCTGATTAACTGGGGAACAAATATGAGGTGAGACAGAGGCTAATTTCCCCTTTTCATCCATAAACATGGGAAATATAAGAGAACACAAACCAAATAAGGGAGATATGCATTAAAAAAACTCACATTAAAATTAGCTTTCTAATAATTTATTTTGATTAAAGTTTGGATTTTTCTTTTTTCAGTGTGAGATGAAGCTACTTCACAAGTGCCGGAATATTTAAAGGGATTCAAATAATTTTGGAGGGCTCTGTTGGTACACTTCATCATAATAAATTCTAGATATTGATTTAGAAGGGAGCCCGCTAGCTAATCACTGAGCGATTTATTGTGTGCTGGGAATATCCTGACCAATCACAGATCTTGGCGTCTGTTGGAGGATTTAGAAAATGCAGAATGCTGGCCGATATTTTAACAACCAACAGTTTTTTTGTAAGTTTCAGGTTTTCTTGTAATTTTCATCTGATCCTTTTTACTCTCTGATGTCCTGTTTAAACATGTCTGTAGTTTTATATACCAGTTGTTATTCAGATTGCAGTTTCTGTGTAAATATGGAGGAACTGCATCCTAAACAACATCCAAATTCTGACCCACCATACTGAAGGATTTCTGTTCGTTTTTACATCACACTGTAGGTTATACTGTGTCCTAAAACTTTAATAAGGAGCCGGATGTGGTTGGAGTGGGATGAGAGTGGTTTCCATGTTTGAGTTTATGCAGAAGATTAATAAATTAACTATTGGCTAGTTAGAACTAGGACGCATGACAATTATTTTCCTAGTATTTTACAATAAAAAAATTCTGCCGATATTAAATGGTCAGTGTTTAAATAACCCTGACCAGCTGCAGGATGCTTTACTAACAGCATGATTAGTTCTGGTTAATGTTACTTGCTGCCATCTAAAAAGTTCTTTACAGAGGGAAATTCTAACCTTTAAAAATGTTCCTCTACATTGTTCCTGATGACTGGACTCTTCTGGATGTTTGTTTACTCCTAAACTGAAACTTTGAGGTCTGCAGTCACCCACCATCCTCTGGACTCTGGGAGCAGAAAACGTGCTGTTTGTGTGGCGAAAACGGGGGTTATTCATGCTCCTCATCTGAAATGCTTTCATGAGGAAAGGCAGCGCCCCCTGTGGTCAGCACGTGAACAGGGAACAGGTTTTTTTTAAGGGCTCCTATTATACATTTTTCAGGATGTTTAAGTGGGTTTGTGAACCAAACAGTTATTTAAAATGTACATTCTTACATGACCATCTCCCAACCTCGGTTTACCCCTCATTACGTCAGTATGAATGGGTAAATATATTGGATTTGTGATATCATTTTTTGCAGCCTAATTTCCAAACACAGACTTCTCACCTGAAATAGCTTCACCTCACAGGTGTTGACATGCAAGAAATGTTCTGACAGTATAGCGCCCCCTGTGGTCAGCAAGCTTACATCACTGCTACACTAAACAGAATCCCTGCTGTGACCGAACGCGGTCGCAGTTACTAATGATAAATCCCGATTTTAATATGATTTCTTTGGGCTCTAAGAATGGATTTAGGGGTTTCATGAGTTCAGCCAAACGTATTTAAACCAAGGTGATTTCGGCGTAAGCTGTAGAACAGACTGAAATGACTCATCCAGGCAAGGTTATCCGGCATTAGGATTTCAGCGTCACTTCAGAGTCAGTGTGAAACATTTCTGGAACATCATCTTGACTCCTGGTTTTAGTTTATTTTTTGAGAGAAACTTGTTTTTCATTCCTACTTTACCATGAAATTCATCCTCCAGTGTCTCAGAAATAAATGATCTGTATGTTGGCGATACAGGCCTAAGCAGTGTTAAAATGTGATTTTCTCTTATATTTGTATTCTCCTATATTGTTTTCCTCAAGGGTCTTAGAAGATTTGATATTGATAAATGATGACCGTTGTTACAGTAAAAACAGTTACAGTGAAAAACTGTGTTTAGTATTCATATTGCAGACACGTTCATATTATTAATTAACACATTTTGAACGAGAGACGCTGCTGCATTGTTCATAAAACAAATCTGCACATATTTTTTCACTGCAACCACCACAGACAGGCACAATGAGGAAGTAAATAAACCAAACAGATCTCGACATTACAGCTTAATCTGGCCATGCATAATCGTCAACATCACAGGCTCTGTTCTCATAGGCAAGACATCATGGGAAAACATTTCTAGAATGTGGATCTATCCTTGAGTAAACACAACATCAGTCTGATTACATGCATCCCCCATTGCTTGAATGAAAGGTGCATAAACATGCAGCTGTAGATCATAGACCTTCCACCTCTTCTGTTGGGTTTAGGAAGAGTCAGGATGGTGGAACACACACTTGTAAACTGTGGATGATTATGAAACCTCTTTTAGAAAAGAGGAGATTGGTGGAATGATACCTTGGCCCCAGTTGTATCACATCTCATCAATTTGATATGCAGCAACAACAATATTATTGAGTTGTTCTAAAACTGACAGAATGAGAGCTGTACTGTAAGGACCTCAAGTGGCATGTTGGTGGAGGACAATAAAGTATCACAGGATGAGGCATGAAGACCAGACAACTGTGACGCAGTACATACTGTAAGCTACCAATTCACTGTATAAAAATATGCTGAATGACAAAATATCTGGATTACAGAGCCCAATGTATATCTGCTAAGGCTTGCCTGGATTCCGCTTCCAAAGTCATCTAAGGCTGCCACAATTGATCGACTAGTCACGATTACGTCGACCATCAAAATCGTCTAAATTAAATGACTAATTTAATAGTCAACACGTCGTTTATTTTTTTGAAGCTTTGTCTGTGGTATCATAGAAGCATGTTACAGCTGATTCAATTTCTGATGACAAAGTGAAAGCTTAACGTTTCGTTAAGCTAATTGGCTAGTTAGCCGCTAACGTTAGCATTAACAGTGAGCTACTTACATTAATAGCTGTAAACATTCAAATTAACAATGAAAATTTTATTTTCCTTAACACAAATATGTTATGTCTTTGCTGTAACTTTAGAACATTGATGTCGTGTTTGAATAGGAAATAGCTCCAGGGCGTGTAGAAAAGCTAACTTTCCTGGCTAAGAACAAGAGTCTTGTGTAGATTTGGGACTGTATTTGTATATTTTGGGACTATAGTTTTGAGCACTGATCACAAAAAACACATTTGTTATATTTCAGTGAGGCCAAAACTTTTTGGGGATAATTTCGTTTCAGGGGGCTAACGTTACCTCATTTGATTTTGTAATCTGCTCTGCTCCTATTCAATATTTTAACCCCCTCAAGTCTGGGGCTAAACTGAATGATTTTGGTGACTGTGTCATGCTCTGACATTTGTGTAAATTTAACAAACGTACCATATATTGACTCCATAATTATGTTTTCAGTAAAATCTTAACAACAATAATATTGCAGGAGTAAATGGGTCCAAAATGACTGTAGCACTTTACGCTACAGTTAAAGTAGTTTGTTGCTACAAGCTGCAAATTTCATAAAAAGTTTATTAAGCCATCATCTTGTCTTAATTTTTACTTAGCACATACTTTAAACACTTCAAGCTGTAAGTTAATGATGGTTATATAAGAATAGCTGCATGCTGGTGCAATAAGCTGTACATTTTGTGTCCAGTGTATACATGATCTGAATAGATGACTAATCGCAAAAACAAAGGATGACTAGTTGACTATCCAAATAATAATGCTTCCTCTCCATGTTTGTTGATGACAGGTTAACTCAGCTGATCCCTTTTATAATGCCTAAACCTGATTGGAGTGTCTATATTAAAGCACTTGGGTGTGTCCATAAGGTGGTCGTGTTGTTGGTTCATGCGTGTGGTCATTTTAAACCCAGTGTTTGAAACTGACAATGTCCTTAGTGTTCTTCAAATCTGGGCAGCGGTTTTGCTAGCTGAGTGTAAATTTGTGCCAGATGTGGGAGACTTTTACTTTTATTGTTTAAGCCATCAGAAAAATCTGCAATAAAATTGTCATTTAATGTTCTCTGCTACAAACAGGCCACTCACTTTCTTTCTTTTTCCTTAAACAGGGACGACATGTCAAAACCGGACAGCTGGCGGCCATCAAGGTCATGGATGTCACGGAGGTAAGAAACAGAACAGAATTAATTAATAAACCACAACGTAAAGGAAACAATAATGGAAGTGACGCTTATTTGAACAATAGTCATACAGTATTGTTTTTTCGATGCATGATTTTGTTTGGTTATATGAACTAATCTGACTGAGTAATAAATAGTGTGACTCCATACCAGCATGAAAAGATGATGTTGTGCAAATTGTTGGGCTGATTTGAGGAAGTTCTGTTTTAACTGTGTTATTCCTGCAGTGTAAGAAATGTATTGTGTGGAATAATGCAGCACTAATGGATAAACTGCTGTAGCCTGAGTAAGGAAATATATGTAAATATATACATTTTGTGACATCACAAAAATTGGTTTAATAATGAACTGTTTTGTTTTCCATACACGGACTGTGTGGATAGACGAGAGAATGTACAATACATATCTAAAGCCTCCAGGCATTTTTAATTCCAGAAACGATATAATATTTTCTTTTAATATGTTGAAGTGTAAAGTAAACTCAACACACCACATCATAGAACAGGGTGTAGTGTGTGATGGATTAGTGTGCAGGGAGGCAGTGTGATGGAGTAGTGTGTGGGCAGGTAGTGTGCAGTAGTAGTGTGTGGGGAAGCTGTGTGAGGGAGTAGTGTGTGAGGGAGTAGTGTGTGGGAAGCTGTTTGAGGGAGTAATGTGTGAGGGGGTAGTGTGTGAGGAAGTAGTGCATGGGGAAGCTGTGTTGATGGAGTAGTGTGAGAGAGTTGTGTGTGCAGAAGCTATTTGAGGGAGTAGTGTGTGAGAGTAGTGTGTGGGGAAGCTGATTGAGGGAGTAATGTGTGAGAGAGTAGTGTTTAGGGATGCTGTGTTAGGGAGTAGGGTGTGAGAGTGTAGTGTGTGGGGAAGTTATGTGAGGGAATAGTGTGTGGGGAAGCTGTGTGAAGAAGTAGTGTGTGGGATAGCTGTTTAAGGGAGTAGTGTGTGGCGAAACTGTGTGAGGGAGTAGTGTGTGGAGAAGCTGTTTGAGGGAGTAGTGTGTGGGGAACCTGTTTGAGGGAGTAGTGTGTGGGGAAGCTGTTTCAGGGACTAGTGTGTGGGGAAGCTGTGTGAGGTACAGTTTGTGTAGGGGAAGCTGTTGTTGGGGCAGTGGTGTGTGTGGAATTAGTATGTAGGAACGGTACCTTACTTAAAGTTGCCACAGTTTTGTCACTGGAAGTCCTGGGATTAGAACCAACAGCCTTCCGATTTCAGGGCCACCCCCCTAACCACCAGACCACCAGCCGCCCAAGCATGTAAACTGCTGCCGCAGTCTGTAGCGGTAACATTGCAGCACTCATGTTCTGTTCATATCGTGCAGCTCTAATTACTAAATCACACCTCCATTCATGGCTCATGCTTTCAGTAGCACCAGATACATTTTTGTAGGTTTATATTTACAGACTGTAGCTGATTCACTTATTTTCAGTTTAATGCTGACATGGCCTGGCAGTGTGTGTAGCTCTCGTTTGTGTGTGTGTGTGTGTGTGTGTGTGTGTGTGTGTGTTGGAGACAGCAGTTTTGCGTGGGTTTGCCCTTCTTGGTTCACTACAGCTCCCTAAGAACAATTTTTCAGCTAAGAGCGGCTCTGTGGTCAGAAACTGACCACCCGTGACGTATTAGAGGATAATTCACTGTGTGTGTTGAGAAAGATGAACTGTAGTGTCTGAGCTGCAGGGTCAAAAAAGACCGATACACTAATTCCAGCACCAGAGAGATCGTAGTATCGTCTAAAGACTACATTCCATTAACCAAATCACACTATTTGCTAATCCACTTAATGCCCGCCTTATGGAAAAAGTGCTCAACCAACCAAAGTTCTGTTTTAATAGGTATTATGATCAGTACAAAAACATTTTTCTTATACTGTTGCCTTCTCAGCCACGGCTTAAGTGGCTCCGTCTTTGGTTCCTCACTCTCGGCCACAGATATCTCGTTTCCACCAGAACGCATTTCCACAGGTTTCAGCACGAATTTGTGCTGTTACATTCACAGAGCGCTCTAAAATAGTTCAGTTCAAGTCATTCAGTTCTGCTTTTCTCAGACATTCATTTGCACAAATATTAAATTAGACACGAAACTGTATTTACTGTACAGAGCGTATGAGCGGGTCAGTTCGCTGCCACGCAGCCACAGCTGAGCCTCTTTAATGTTTGGAGCCCAGAAAAAGGGGGTTAAAATGCAGCAAACATTTATTATAAATGTTTACCATGGCCATGGAAATGTTTAGCTTACAAACTACTAATAAAACAGAATGACTGAAACACAACAAATACTGGTGACCTTAGCTTCTCGCTCAGAATATCCGTTCCACCTTAAAATATGTAATGTGAATCGAAGCACGATTTAAGGTGGAATGTGTAATCCAAGCGAGACACTAAGAGGCTAACTGTAGCCGCCACCTATTACAACCGATAAATACACGGTTCTGAGTGACAGAGTCGTTAGAGATGAATTTTGACAGTTTATTAGTAATAGCAGAGTTAATGATAGTTTAATATAGTAGTTTAAAGCTGAACTGTTAGCTCAGTTAGCAGCTAGGCTAACAGCTCGTCCGGCCGATTTTCTCCCTCTAACCCAGTTTTTTTTGGCACCAGCACCTGTCATAGTTTGGTCGAAATTCAAAACACTCAGCACCAGTTCTAGATTTGGCACCGTGGCGGTGGAAACGAGTTAAGAGTGGGTCCAAAAATGAGACAGTTTAGTGCATAATGTTGTTTCCTCCCTTGGAATGGGAGCATTTATTTACTTTTTCCAAAAAGAACAGAGTGACACTCACAAACAGGGCTGTCATGTAAAACTGCGAACACTCCACGCGCTACCACACACTGAAATACTCAGAATGTTTTTACAGCCAAAACCGGTGGGCGGAGCTACCAGGCTAGTTTCTCCTCCCTCCTACACGCTGCAGCTTATGAAACTGGAAAGAAAAATCCAAAATGCAATATGACCGTTTTTTTCCATTTTTGATTTGAGCTCAAAATGAGAAATCGGAAAATGAGCCAGTATCCATTTTGTTGTTTTGGTAACAACAATTGAATGTACGAGTGTTTTTCTTTTGGTTTTGAATTCATATTGAAAAACGAATGAACGAATGATACACGGATTCACCCACCCCAAACGGACCCGTCCTGCATAGGAAATGAACACTAAATATTGTGAAAAACAAATTAAGATTTGGACATAAGATATAAATTGGACTTCAGATCGGACCTTCTACTTGAACAGAATTTAAAGCTGGACCTCAGTGACTTTTAATTGAATACCCCTGGTATAGAGGCTAGGAGAGTAGTAACACCACAAGCAGCAGAGGCAACATGTACAAAACCAAAACAAACCACTCTGAAACAGAGTTTTGAGAAAACAAGGGATGGAAAGAGATAACAAAGGCCTCAGAAAAGACATGGTTCCCATCAAAACTGTAGGAAACGTGGGGTTTAAAATCTGCTGATTTTTTAGTTTTATATATAATCATATTTTAGACACAGTATTGCCCTTTATTTTTGTTCAGAGGGAACCACATATTACCTCTAAAGGATTAATAAAGTGTATGCATGTAAACTTAAAGTTCCTGTTTATTTTTTTTTATCATGTCATGTTAAATGACTGTGTTGAATAATTTAGTAAACATTTTAGTTGTATAAGTTGCCATTTTAATGTTTTAGCATTTTATTATCTTGTTCTTGTTGATATTTTGTTATGACATTTAAGTATTTAAGCTTTAAATAAACATGTTGACAAAATTTAAATCAGTTTAGAAATGTTCTTTGGCCTAAATGGTGTTTTGTTATTCAGGAATATATTTTTACAAAGGTAAATTTTTTGGTTGCACTCTTCAGTAACTTGCAAAATAGTAAAAAAATATATATATTGTTACAAAGTAATATTAATAAGACGATAAAGTCGAAATCGTGATTTAACTGTAAAAAAATCATGATATGAAATTTTTGCCATATTGTCCACCCCTATTTAAGGGCCCATATCATCACTTTTCTGGAATTAATGAGGCCTAAAGTCTGTAAATATTGTCTCAAATGGTACATTTACTCCCCCTATCCATACAGTCCATGTGCAGATAATAAGCTACTAAAACAGCCCATTGATTTTGTGATGACACAAAAGCTACACGTTTAAATAGGCCTCCCTATTTTGACAAGTCCCGTGTATTTTTATACCTGCCCAGTCAGTTCAGCCCCGTCCATATATATAATAGTTAAAAATGATCATTTTGTTGGATAACAGGAAGAACTCGAATCATCTGAACTCCCAGTAACTGGAACTGTGATTGGTCACCCTGTCAGAAACACTGTGATTGGTTAGAGGCTCATTGGCACATTACAGCCATTTGATGTCAGTGATGCAGAGGCCGATACAGTGAAAAGGGTTAAAATATGATATTGCTCCGCTGTATTACTGTACTGAGAATGTTCTGCCACCTTACTAACATCTGGTTCCTAGTAAACAGTTCATCAGCAGGTCAGTGTTTGCTGGTTTAATTAGTCCTTATTTTTCTGTTCTCTCAGTGCACTGGGCTTTATATTCAGTCCTCACACAGCAGAATTTACACTTTACAATTCAAACTTTACAGTATTCACACAGACACAGATCCTCAGGATTTTCCTTTGAAAGACAGGGGGCGCTCTTCTCTTAGCTGCTAGTGTGTGTGTGTGTGTCCATTGCCACAGGACTGATTCTAAATCAGTTCCACTGGTGCAGCTCTGCATCTGACCCACATACAACTTCCTGCTGCACACACAGACACACACACACAGACACAGACACACACACACACCCACACACACACACACACATAGAGGGAAATATTTATTTTCTTTTTTTCTTTCCATAAGGAGGTTCAACAGAAGTGCGGTGGGATTATGGGAAGGGGTGATGTTTTTCATCTCTCTCTCTTTCTCTCTCTCTCTCTCTCTCACTGTCTCACACACACACACTCTCTGTCTTGCTCACACACTCTCTCTGTCTCTCTCTCACTCACTCTTGCTAAGTGAGGGAATTTCGAGAGAGAAAGAGGATGATGTCACTATGTTATATTTCTCCTCCATTATTGTTCACCTCCCTCATTCACTCCCTTTCTGCCATGTCACACACACACACACACACTACACAGCCATACAAACACTCAAACACATACTGCACAGAGACACTCACAGACACTTATACACACTCAGATACACACTTACATACAATACACTCACACACACACAATACACTAGCATACAAACTAGACACTCACTCACTCATACACACACGACACACACACACACTACACAGCCACACAAACACTCAAACACATACTTCACAGAGGCACTCACACACACTTACACACACTCAGATACACAATTACACACAGTACCCTCACACACACTTACACACAATACACTAGCACACAAACTAGACACTCACACACACACGACACACACACACACACACACACTCAGACACACATGGAACTCTGTATGCATATTTATTAAAACTTTATTACTTTTCTTTTTTTACCTTTTATGGGATTTTATGTTTAATGTCTGGTTAACATATTCCTAATAAATGTTATGAGCTTATTCATCTTACTTGACAAATCTGTAAAAAAAAGACATTACCTCTGCTGTCCTAAAAATCTTAACGAAAAGAAGACAGACTTGAACACCTCATTATGCAAATTTTATGACTCAATTATTATTTGTGTCTGTATTTATCGATGTCAGTGTCAAACATGCTTAAAATATCAGACATTTAGGGATACAATTTGAAATTGTGACCTCAGCTCATCATCAGTAACTGACTGGTTTACTGATTTATAACAGCTAATAATATATGAACTGCATGGAAACTGTTGTAAGGTAAAAATGCATCACAAGGTGAAACATAGTCTTATTAAACAAATGGCAGACGTTTACTGACCTGAAGAGCCACTGAGGCCTATAACGTTGCCGGCTCTGTCTAATTTGTGAACAGTGTTTATTTTCTGCCCCATTTCCTCACGGAATTGCGCTTTCCACCGATTAGGAGTTTATTGGTGCTGTTAATCATGTGAGGTTTTACACTGGCTGCCCCACTCATGCTTTTTCACTTTTTCTCATTCTCTTGTGTGTTTGTGTGTGTTTTGTGTGTGTATGTGTCTGTATCTAGGATGAAGAAGAAGAGATTAAGTTGGAGATTAATATGCTGAAGAAATATTCTCACCATCGGAACATTGCAACCTACTATGGCGCCTTCATCAAGAAAAGCCCTCCAGGCCACGACGACCAGCTCTGGGTCAGTATTTTGTAACCATGGTGTAACCATGGAAACATCTGGTGTAATAATGAAAAACGATGAATTTGTAATGTGGTAAAAGTCTTGCTAGCCGCCGCACCCAAACATAAACAACCAGCACGAGGACGAGGGGGCGTGATGGACGAGGCCCAGACACCACAAAAGCTCATGTGTGGGGGTTTCTGAGAACAAATATTAATTCAATTCTCAGTTCTCAGAAACAGACAGTTCAGTCTCTGTAACGGACTGAAGCTGCAACTGCTGAACCGCAAATAAGCGTGGTATTACTGTACATTAAATTAGACACATTAATTGAACCCCTAACCCCTTTAACAGCGCTGTAATAATAGCAAAAGAGCTGTAATAATTATAACATCATTAGCCAAACTTTTGTGGTTAACAGCCCTTCACTTTACATTTCAACCCATTTCCATGCTGAAATGCCATAAATGTAAACGTAGCTTATCGAACCCCATCCAGTCTGTTGTGGCTCTTGAATTTGACAGTGCAGTTTTTACCCGCTGGTGAGAAAAATCTCAGGTGTCTGGCGACATTCACTAGACTTCTGTCAGCACAGTGTGCCAAACCAGAACGTTTTGGATTTTTTATTTGGTTTACACAGAATGGGATTAGTTAGATGAGGGAAAACAGCAATTATATTACTTTTTATTTTCAGGACTGTAAAAAATTGTGTGATTCTCTGAATGCCTGCAGAGGCTTCAGTGTTTAGACTGGGGCATCTGGGATCAGTTTTTGTTTTTCTAGAAAAATAAAGAAAACAATAATAAGATCTAAAGGAGCCACTATTCAATAGTGACATGCTTTTCTTATGAACGGTGTGTTATGTCCCATTGTCTTTCTCTCTTTGTGCAGCTGGTGATGGAGTTCTGTGGTGCTGGTTCGATCACAGACCTGGTGAAGAACACTAAAGGAAACTCACTGAAGGAAGACTGGATTGCGTACATCTCTAGAGAAATCCTCAGGGTAGGGAATTGCAGCCACTTACACACGTCAAAGCCTTATAACTCCCATGGTAAACCGAGGCTTTTGGCATCTGAGTAATTGGACAAAAGGGCTCTCGGTTGTTTCTTGCTGTGCGTCTTTGAATTAATAACAGATACTGAGTTTGGTTTAACAGTTTTTGACTGTAATTTCTCAAACTCAAGGATGAAATAATTGCCAGTACCAGTATAGCAAGGTGTGAGGAGTCTGGAAGACCAAAATTAATAAAGCAGACAGAGCCAAAACACAAGGAATTTTATACGTGGTTTAGGAATAAAAACGTGAAAGAATTGACGTTACTGACGAATACTTATTGAACAGATTAATAAGAGTTCCATAAAAGAGTTCCATGTAAATATGTTAGAGTTCCATAATGAGAGGTAGGCAATAGACATGGACACGATATTAGTCTTTAAGAATAGTTTACAATTTTCCATGTCGCCCAGATATCATCGAAAAGCCAAGATCTTTATGGTGTTTAGATTTTTCTCTTTAACATTGAAACTAGGCTAACTGCTATAAACTGCTAACTGTTAACTACTATCAAAAATCACCAAATTATTTCCTGACTTGTGGACACAGTATGACTTAATGTGAGCTGTAAAAAGGAGCTAAACGCTTCAAGCAGCCATTCGAGACAACAGGGTCTGTTTTCACACAACACCTTTAAAGTTCAAGTGCTGATCTAGTATCAGTTTTTGTGACAAAGACTAAAACTTTGTGGTAGTGATGTTTTACTAGATATGGATGTCATCCTGGTACTTCTTTTTCTTAAATGAGAATTCAAGTAAAATGTTTTAACTAATGTTAAAACACATGCAGCTGTTATTGCTTCTTATATAACTATTTAACAATATAGAATATAAAACAGACCCCGCCTTCACCCATTGCAGCTGGGATAGGCGCCAGGCCCCTCGACCCCAAGTGCACGACAGAGAGGTAGTAGATGTATTGATGGCATATAGAACAGGAGATAGACTATAGAGCAGAAAAATACAGTCACTGTCTAAAAACTTCTCTTATCCCTCTCGTACACACACTGATATGAGTGTTCATATTTTTCTCCAGACGTAAAGTGTGTATGTGTGTGTTTCTTTTTAGGGACTGGCTCATCTACACGCCCATCATGTCATCCATAGAGATATTAAAGGGCAGAATGTCCTGCTGACTGAAAATGCAGAGGTCAAACTGGGTAAGACCTTCATCATTCACCTTACACACTGAAGATGTCAGTCAAGTATTCTGAGTGTCTGGTTAAGATTGGTTTAGCCTTAAATTAATGCCTTTTAGTAATCTTTGACTAATATGAACCTAATACTGTACAGAGGATGCTTAAGTTAATACATACTATGTTTAATGATGATGAGGAATATGCAGCATATTACAGAACACGCAGTAATGCGGCGTATGTGTGACGCTTCAGTTTGCCTACCTTTGCTATTCTGTACTGTCAAAAGCACGAGTGATTTTATCAGTTTTTTCTATTACCACAGTACGGTGTACGGTGTGTTTACACCTTTTTCCTTTTTCTTAGCTGTGTTTTTATTTTCTTGATATAACAGCTGGTTTAGGATCAGTATAGTCTAGTGTGTGTTTCAGCTAACACCAACATCTGGGTCACCTCACCGTAATCCATGTCGTAACTCGAGGACCCACTGTAAAGTAATACAAAACAATCCATGCAGTTTTCACTTTTGCTGGGCTTCAGATGTTATGTTACTGTAATTAACGGTGAGTTAACATGTAAAACGACATTAGTTAATAAAGCAGGACAGATTACTTTTGGTTGATATTCGTGCTGTTAATATAAATTATTAATTAATGCTGTCAAGCGATTAAAATTTTTGATTTAATTAATTTCATGGTGAGACGATTGATTAATCTAATTTATCGCATTTAATCGCAAATACATACAGAAATTACAATAAGCAGTTTTTTACCATTTATTATTTAATACAAGCCTATAACGTAGGCTACAATGGTCATGACATTTTTATCACTGACTGAACCAAACCTATGAATTAGGTTACAGTATAAGACAGTAGTAAATTTGGATAAACTACGTCTCCCAGTTCTCTCTCACACACTCTGGCCAAAGCGCTGAGACTCCACCCCTCTGGAGGTCTGGATGGAGAGAGCTAATGCGGCTACTTCCAGCCCAATTCTCCCTCTCCTGCTGCCTTTAGCTCAACCAACAGCTCTCCTACAGACACTACAACCACGTTCACAGCTTCCACACACTTTCCCGATTGGAAAAGTGTTGAAATCAACATGTGTTTGTGCTTCGTATTCACTCTCTCCTTGCACAGCCGTGCAGCTGCGCTCCAAATTTGAACCGAGAGACGCGCGAGCGTCTTTTCTAAAAGGCAAATATTCCCCTTCAGAGTCAGAATCGGCAAAAAACATTTCCAAGGCATTATTTATTTACCATTTTGGTGTTTTTTTCTTCCAAATCTCACTGAACTGAACTGTGCTCTCTGGCTGCTGCAGCAGTGACCTGGGACTCGGATCTCCTGCTGTTACTCAAAACCTTGTACCGGAAGATGACATAAAGTGTTAATTGCGTAAAAAATATAAACGCGTAATTTTTTTTCTGTGATTAATTAATCGAATTAACGCGTTCAGTTCCCAGCCCTACTATAAATATAAAACAGACGTTGTTGCTCAATTAAGGAATGAATGGATGTCACATGAGGGTTCTTTATAGAGTTGTGCAGTGGGCGGGGAATCGAACCCCCAGAACCCCAGTTCGTTTATGCTTTGGTTTATGTTGGTTTCCTCTGGTTGCTTCTGCCAGTGGACTTTGGTGTGAGTGCCCAGCTGGACCGAACCGTGGGGCGCAGGAACACCTTCATTGGGACGCCCTACTGGATGGCCCCTGAAGTCATTGCCTGTGATGAAAACCCCGATGCTACCTATGACTACAGGGTAAGACCTGCATTATTGATTAAGGTGTAAAATTCTTTTTTTACTGCTGAGTGTTTTGGTTCCACTCACTGCCGAATCACAAAAGGACTAGAATGGGACCGGAATCTATTTTTGGCTATAAAATGGAAGCAATGGTTTTATAGCAACCACACAATCACACGTGATATTTTTTTCAGAAATTTTAAAATATGCTCTTTACCAAAAACATATTTGGGCCCAAATTTATTTGGAATTAAACCAAAAAATGGGAATGATGTGACAGAGCCATTAGAGTTTGTCACTCTAATTGTAAATGTTTGTCTTTTTTATTTCTAGAGTGACCTGTGGTCTTGTGGAATTACAGCTATAGAGATGGCTGAGGGAGCGCCGCGTAAGTTCATCACTCATTACGCCTTTTTTGCTCATTCTCAATTCATTTTTACTTCATACTTTATGCCACCACTTGGCTTTCTCCAGCTTTAATCTCTGTAAAGCCACAGCACTATTTTTAATAAGGATTTGATGTAATACGTCTACACTTTTGAAATCTGCTGTTCAACCCGTGGTCCATATAGTACATAAATGGGAAGAAAGGACTAGTTATTGTTTTTGTGATGTAACAACAACTGATTGATTTGCACAGATCAGTCATTAGGAGTTTGTCCCACCCATTCAGACAGAAAGGTTTCTAACTGGGGCAGAGCTTTTTAAATGTATCAATGAGAATGGATGCTCATTTAAATACATTGTTTTGTTTATTGAAATGAACTCACATTAACAAAACGTCTTATTATAAGGTAGAAAGTGAGGCTGGAAAATTATCCTTGAAATGTGTTTTGGTGCATAAACACAAACATCATAAGTAAATCCCAGGGGAAGCAAAATGTAGGATATGGGTCCTTTAAAAATAGCAAACAGAAAGATGACTTTAAATTAGGGTTGTTTCCTTTAAGTGAGATACATTTAGGTAGAAATCTATGTAATGCACAGAAGACACTGCGAACACTTGACAGAATCGACCTCTTGTGTCTGGAAACATTTGATTTTATTTTAACTTGCACAAGACCCTAAAATTTAATTTCAAACAATTAACGTGTGTGCTGTCCCTTTGGATCTGCAGCCCTGTGCGACATGCACCCGATGCGAGCGCTCTTTCTTATTCCCAGAAACCCTCCACCCAGACTCAAGTCCAAAAAATGGTGAGTGTTGTTTAAATCGATCGGTGTCCATCCACCAGGTCTTTTCCTGACAGTTTTCTAATGGACCTTCAGCACTAGTGGGGTAGTTGGTTACTTAGTTGTTAGGGAGTTCATCTTGTGATTAGGAAGCTCTGGGTTTGAATCCCAGGACTGCTAGAGGCACCACTGAGGTTCCTTTGATCAAGGTACCATCCCCACACATTGCTCCCCATGCTGCTTCACTGACTGGGTGAAACTGAATGAAGAATTTCATGCTGGTCGCACTATGGGGTGTTCATGTATGACAAATGATCACTTTACACTTTTACTGATCATTAGTTCAGGGGTCTTCTGGAGGTCTAGAATTTGATTGCTGGTTCTGGTATACAGTTTCTGGCTTATAACTGAGCTACTGATGTCACAAAATCAACACCTACTCATAATTACAGTGTCTGGATTTGAAGACCTCTGCACTAGTTATTCTGCCCTTTTTAGAATTTGAACTTTCCTATTGTGTTCGTTTTTACTTGGAATAAAAATAAACAGTCAAATTGAACTGTATCTTACACATTAGCCAACTTGGCTAATAAACATATTGCATGAAGCTGAAACAACTGATTTTTATTTATATTTTTGTCAAATTCTTCTCTTACCTTTCTCTCCCCTTTTTTCATATCCTTCAGGTCCAAGAAGTTTTTTAGCTTTATTGAAGGCTGCCTGGTGAAGAACTACACTCAGAGGCCTCCGACAGACCAGCTGCTGAAGCACCCCTTCATCCGGGACCAGCCCAACGAGAGACAAGTGCGCATTCAGCTGAAAGACCACATCGACCGTACGCGCAAGAAGAGGGGCGAGAAAGGTAGAGCTCTTACTCAGACTAATATATACCAAAGTATTGGGAAACACCTATTACTAATGGAATTCAGGTGGCCCCTTATTTCCAACCAGCGCCTTTGTATGATCTGGAACGTAGATCGTGATGCCGGCCTTCTCGTCCAACAGCAGTCTGACCTCATAAATGCTTTACAGAAGTAATGAATGGGCAACAATTCCCTTAGAAATGCCAAAATTTTGTGGAAAGCCTTCTAAAAAGCTATGATAGCTGCAAAGGGGATGACTCCATGTTAAAGTATATGTATTAGAATTCAGTGTCCTCAAAGTTCCTGTTGGTGTAATGATCAGGTGTCCCAATACTTTTGACCATTTGGTGCATATTTCTCTAAGCTTGACAATATTGCGTTTACACAAAAAACATGATAATAATAGAAAACTGGCTTCATACTGTAATGAACAAATTGCAACAGCACAAAGAAATTCACAAATTTATGATGGTATTATTTCTTTTCTCGTGAGTCTTCGTAAGTTTTCTTTGTTACAGCAATACCGACTAAATTGGTGAACCTGAACAAGTCAGGCTTAAAATAACAAAACCTGCATCCAGACCTGACATTTAGCATCATAGTCATGACTTTAAATCAACAAAATAACTAAGAATTAAAAAAAGCTCCATCCCAAGACTAAAATATTTAATGTAGCAATATGGCCGAAATAAGGGCGGGCAAAATGGTAAAAATAAATTGACATATTAGTGATCCATGATACTTGTATTTTTTCTGGCATTTGTTGGTTAGTGCTGCTATGGTTTAAAATGAGAAGCTATGGGCTTAAAGATTTTGAATATTTAAAAAATACAATCTGTATAATCAAAAATAAACTCGGGGCTTAAAATATTCTGGCACTGTGCCGGACCTCGGGCATGCGGCCATGAGGGGAAAAAAAAAGATATATATTTTAGAGCTTGCGCATGCGGTTTAATATTTAAAAAAAGTCAGAAGAACACAGCAATATTTTGCTTATTTAGCAAACAGCTCGAGGAAAGGGGGTTTAATAGCTCAGTAGAACAATGCAGGGTTAAGGTAAAGAAACTGCAGTAGTATCCAAGTGTGGGATACATTAATTCTGACCAATCTAAAAACAGTTTAGGACATATGTTTGGTGGCAAATCTTGCCTACGAGTGATGTATATGTTGCCACCTGACTGCATTATGGTTGTTTCAAGTGGTCCAGACCACTTGGTACTCAATTCTACAAATTCTACAATGTATCATTTGTTGCCCTTGGTCTGGACCAAATGAACCAAACCACATAAATGAAAGCACCCTGACTCCGGTCATAGAGCCGCTGCCCGTGCACTCAAACTTACCACAACGTTGCCGGGAGCAACTGTTACAGCTGTACGTTTGAGAACATTTATAACAGAACATGATTTGTTGCTTGCAATCCAGAAAAAAAATGACAGAGAGAGAGTCTGCTTCATTTCAAAACACTTTTCTTGTTCTTGGACCCCAGATATTCACACTGTGTATCAATACGTACTTCATTTTCTTCCAGATGAGACAGAGTATGAATACAGCGGCAGTGAAGAAGAAGAGGAGGAAGCTCCAGAGCAGGAAGGAGAACCAAGGTAGATAAACACATACAGAGCAGCCGTTTACTTTTAGTGATATCCATAGAACCTTTTAAAGATGTGGATGGAATCAGGATCCTTTAAAGAAATGCTTTGGTGAAAAATCTAAATCTCAGTTTTCTATAGGAGTTTCTTTAGCTGCACACTTCAATCAAATAAACATCTCGAGCCGGGTTAAATAATCACAAGTAGACTTGCCTGTGTTCTTTCTGACACTGACATACTGGGCTCTTTAAAAACTACTGTTGTTTTCCTGAGAATTTAGTAAATTTTTATTGATCAACATCAGTGTTTCCCCTGCTCTTAAACTAGCTGGACTGTCAGATACTTGCTGCCTGAATGATCTAGTTGTTAGGATGTAACTGTTGCTACTTGCATTTAAAAAGAAAATATATGGTCCTAAAAGTAAATATATATCTCTTTTACAAGTCTTAAATCTTAATTTCCAACAAGCTACTGAAATACAGTCTTTAGTCTGACTCAGGAGTAACTAATCACCTCAGTTCATGTTTCTCTGAGATGTTCTGAACTGAGAGTTTATCTACCGACTCGTTCCCTGATTAGTTTTTGGTTCTTTCACTTGCCGCAAAACCGCTGTGCCTTTTCAGTGCAGGAGCTGCGGATCTGGGTCTCGTTTGTAATTCCTGTGGCTCCAGCAGGAACACGACCGGAGCTGTTTTCACTGAGAGGAGAGCTCAATAACATTGGCTGGTTCTGTAGCGAGCTGTGTGTAATGCAGATATTAAACACATATTGAACTTGTCTCTCCAGTGGAAAGAGCTCACACACTGCGGCCCCTCGGGGTCCTGGTGGGCTAAAGCGAACTCAGTGGGCAAAACAAACTGTATCTTGCTTTACCAGGTTAATGAAAATTTATTTTTCATCTGCCTGTTTCCAAGCCATTCATAGTGAGGGGTGATTGAAAGCTGATTATTTTTAATTACACAACCAACCTGAGCTTTAGTGTCTTGAAATCTGTGTGTGATTGCTGTGTGTTTTGCTCCATATTGATTGTGTTTCTCTGCTTTTATCTAATAGTAATAAAATTAAGAAGAATAATACTAGTACTGACACAGTCACAGATTTTGTAAGGAAGTTAATGAACGTTGAAAACTTTCCATCTGCAGCTCAATTGTGAACGTGCCGGGCGAGTCGACCCTGCGCCGCGACTTCATCCGCCTCCAGCAGGAGAACAAGGAGCGCTCGGAGGCGCTGAGGAGGCAGCAGCTCCTGCAGGAGCAGCAGCTCCGAGAACAGGAGGAGTACAAGCGCCAGCTGCTGGCGGAGCGGCAGAAACGCATCGAGCAGCAGAAGGAGCAAAGGAGGAGGCTTGAGGAGGTAAGAGAGAATCTCTGGTTGGTTGTGAGGATTGATTTGAAACGTTTATTTGGGTGCTTTCACACATGCCTCATTTAGTTCGGTTGAATCGCACTACAGTTCGTTTTCCCAGGCGGTGCGGTTCATTTGGGCATGGACCCAATAAGTGTACAGTACGCTTTTTAAATGAACCTTGGAGCGGTTCGTTTGTGGTGAGAACTCGATCTGAACCGGAACCGACTTAACTGCAAAAAGTACTGTCTTTTTTAACTAATCCAGCTGCCGTAGCCAACTGTGCTGTCAATTATGGGATGAGGAGACGTATTTGTTTACAGTTAGCGCTTTAGCAACATTAACCCCATGGAGCTCGCGGACAGACCCGGAGCTGCAAAATTGCAAAAACTCATAAGAACACAGCAATGTTTTGCGTATTAGCAAACAGCTGAGGGAGAGGGGGTTGAATAGATCATCAGAACAGTGCAGGTTAAGGCAAAGAAACTGCAGTATCCAAGTGTGGGATACGCGCATGGTCATTCTGACCAATCCTAAAGCAGTTTAGGAAATACGTTCAAAGGCAAATCTGGCCAATGAATGATGTATATGTTGTCACGTGAACGTATTTTTGTTTGTTTCCAGACCAGACCAGGCCAGAATACTCAAGTGTTGTGTGAAAAGGACCCAAACCGGGAGAAAAATTCTACAATGTATCATTTGTTGCCCTTAATCCGGACCAAGTGAACCGAACCACATATGTGAAAGCCCCCTTACACTAGGTTTCTAACAAATATTTGATAAAAATGTTGATACGTTCAGCAACTAAAATGTTTAAAAATAAAAAAAATGATTCAAACAACTGAGTTTTGCCATGTATATGAAACCACACACATGATGGGCAGTGTTTATTAGGCTCAATACTGTTTAGTCACCAACAGCACAGACTCTGTTACACATTTCCTGATTTTCCTGCAGCTGCAGGTTCTCTTCTAGAGCTCTGATAACTGGTCTGGTCTCAGGTGAGGCCCTGATGACTTTGTGCTCCTGCAGAAGCTCCTTCTGTGACTAAAAACCTGGATCACGAATCCCTGGTTCTCAAGAACTGACTAAAAACTAATTTCAAGATCTTTGTTAAAAAGATGCCCGACATGCATTGCCAGATTGGGCAGAATACTCCTTGCTCATGCAACTTACAGTGAAAAAAGAACTGCATCAGTTATCTTTCACCTGTTCAAAATTTCAGTTAAATTATTGCGTTATTATTGTTGTTGTTAATGTTTTTATTTTTCCTGTTTAGGCTTTGAAGCAAAATGTGTCTTACAGAGTACTGAAAAAATAATCAGATTTAATATTTTTAATTATTTGGAATATTTTGGCTCTTCTCAGTGTGTTCAGTTCAAATTAACCAAAAACAACAGTTTGATTCAGCTGTTGAACAGTGCATATTTCCAAATATAGTAAGTGGGAGGGTTAAACTGTTTTCCAGGCTGTAGTCCTGAAAACTGAACAAACTGTTCACTAGGTAGCTGCTGTTTTATCATTTATCTCAAAGAAACTGTAGAGCAGAGGTTTTGGATTACAAGAAGCTCAAACTCCTCTATTCTCTTTTCTCCCTGTTTCTTTGTCTCTCTCTGTCTGTCTCTCTGTCTCTGTCTGTCTTCCTCTGTCGCCCTCTGCTGGGCGCCTACAGCAACAGCGGCGCGAGCGCGAGATGCGGCGGCAGCAGGAGCGCGAGCAGAGGCGGCGTGAGCAGGAGGAGAAGCGCCGCCTGGAGGAAATGGAGCGGCGGCGCAAGGAGGAGGAGGAGCGCAGGAGAGCTGAAGAGGAAAAGAGGAGAGCAGACCGGGAGCAGGTAGGAGGCCATTACTCCCCGAGACTCCAGTTTGAAGTTTGTTTTCATTTGCAGGTCACAAAGGAACACCATTACAGAAAATAACTACTTGCTCTGTGGTTTCTTAGGCTGTTGCATTTAAGCTAAGCTAACAGGAGCAGCCTGAAAAAGTTTTTTTGTCAGGCTGAAGTAGGCTTGGGCGGTATTCAAATTTTTATACCGTCATAACGCCTCCCTATTTTACCATGGTATACCGCATTACCGTTTACGCCTCTCCTCAACCTGCGCCTGGCACAGTTAGCCAAACTCCGCGTCTGCTTCTCATGCGTCCGTCCCGCCTCCATGACACGCTCCCGTACTGCTCATAAAGGCTAAAACAAAACTCTGGCAGTACACTGTCACACTGAAGTTACGGTGTTGTTTATATTTACTGTATGTAACGGGAGCATGTTTTCCACAAACATTAACCCCAATAAATTAAAAAGAACATTTTTGCAGTGCCTAGGATAGTGGTAGCCTAGCTAGCGGTGCTAGGGCTAAACTTGGGCTAACCTCGGTTACACATAAAATACAACCGTTCCTGCCAGACAAACTATAGCGTACACTTGATAGATGGTGTGCCAGTTGTAAGACACTATATATCATAGCCTGAATACTATAAACTAGTAGTAAAATTCAGGATAGCTTGCTCCCTGCAAATCTGACACTCTGCTCACTAACAGCAAACAAAGGGGGTATCTCTGATACACCTCCTCGACAAGGAGAGAATATTTAAAGCACGCACACAAACCAACACATCAGATATAACCTAGATCGCAAGCTTACCTTCTCTTGAAACACGGTCTAAATCCACTTTATTGCAGGCTTCCAGTACAGTTCCTCACATGTGCCGCCATGTTTCAAAATCCAAATCCCGCCCCTAACCATCGCCGATTGGTCAATACCACAAAGAGTTAATGCAGGCTTCTCATGCCATTCGTGGGTCGGACAGTCATTCCACGGTATAACGGTATTGAAACTGATACCGTCGTTATTTTTAGATATCGCGGTATACCATATTACCGTGATACCGCCCAAGCCTAGGCTGAAGTGATCTCCACAAAATCCTTTTTAACTCCACTGGACTTTTTTTTTAATTAAAAAAAAAAACAATTAAAAGAAAAAAACATGGATGTGCAAAAGCCAAGCAGAATATTTCTGAGCACCACAAGTCATCTGACATCTAAATTTACTACGTATATATATGAACATATATGAAAATATGAAAGTTTGTATGTGTTTGTGTGTATTTATTAGATAGAGGTTGAACAAAAATGTGTTCATATTATTAATCCCATTATTCTGGAATACTGTGATAAGCCATGCTGTATCAGTTAGTTTGTGCTGGAGGGCGGAGGCTGATGTGACTCTGCTTGTTTGTGTGTCAGGAGTACATCCGCCGCCAGCTGGAGGAGGAGCAGAGGCACCTGGAAATTCTGCAGCAGCAGCTTCTGCACGAGCAGGCCATGCTGCTGGTGAGCTTTTTACTTTCTGTCTGTGACAAACCGTCCCTTAAACACGGAGAGGGTGGGGTTTGTTTTGTCATTGTGATAAATGATGTCACCACATGAAGATAAATGATATCCTAGGTAATGCCAGGACACCTCCTGTATCAAGTCAAGAGAGTTGAAATGTGTGAGTCTTTTCCCGACAGTGATGTTATTATGAGTCTAGTACGCAGGACTGCCCAACAGAAGACTGGCCAGTGAAAATCTAAAAGGAGCTACAACATTTAATGGAGACATGTTAGGAGAGGATCTGTAACAACTTTATGTGCAGCCCAGAACAATGTTTTTCTTCAGCTGGAAGTGTTGTTTATCATTAATAACACTTGAAGTTTCTGTTATTGAGGAAACATTTGACAAACAAAACACAAAAAACACATTTGTTTAAGATTTTAATATCTAATGAATATCTGCAGATATCTGTGGTCCGTTATTGGTCCCAGTGTATTTTTTCTTTTGCTTCACCCTAGTTCGTGTTCAAAACACATTTTTATATTTATTTTATACAGATGATACTTAGCTCTACCTCTCTGTACTGAAGTCAGACCTGAGTGTGTTGCAGCTGTTAAAATTGTTCAATCAGTTTTTTTCTGTTTAGAAGTATTACTATAATTAGGCATGTTTTCTTCTTGTAGGACACAGAGAGGATGATTCAAGCATGTCTCCAGGACACTGAAGCTCTGATCAGTTATAAAGAATATGTTTCACTGTTTTTTTTTGTGGTTTGATTAAATAATAATCAGCCCATGAACCCGGCAAATTCACACCTGGTGTGTAAAGAACCAGCCTCTGATTTTCCACAAACAGAGTCACTGTTTGTTGTCATTTAATAAAAATAATCAGCTCGCAAACTTAGCTACACGTGCTTTCGTGCTTTCTTAGATATAAAATGGATTGGTAAGAGCTGGCAGGTTCACGCCTTGGCAGGTAAATGCTGGCCTTACTTTATTAATTAAACTATTTTGGCCATAAGACCAGTATTAGGTGTCTCACAGAAATAGGTCTGGTTTTCATGTGTCCTTTGTGAGAGGTTTTGTTGCATTTATGTTTTTTGGTGCATTGTCTTTTCTGCACAGTTTAGGTAAATACTTTTGACAGGCAGTGTAATTTACCTGCGTTTTCTGACTGTGTGTCAGGAGTTTAAGTGGAGGGAGCTGGAGGAGCAGAGGCAGGCCGAGAGGCTGCAGAGGCAGTTACAGCAGGAGCAGGAATACCTGCTGTCCCTCCAACAGCCCAAAACTCCACAGCAGCCTCAACAGCAACAAGCAGACAAGACCAGGAACCCCCAGCAGCCTCAGAGGAGCAAAGTCCTCCAGCAGCAGCAGCCTCTGGCAGAAAAGAACAAAAAAGGTCCACCAGAGCTGCAGCAGGATAAGAGTAAAAGCCAGCTGCCTCAGGACCGCTGTAGAATTCCGCAGTTACAGAACGGTGCTGTGGATCGGACCAAAACGCCGCCGTTACCTCAGCCGTCCTCGCAGGATCGGACGAGGACCCCCCACCCGCAGCAGAAATCACAGACTCCGCCCACCCAGCCGGACCAGGAGCTTCTGCAGGAAACAAGCCCAGCATCCAACCATCAGCAACTCCAAACTCACAGGCCCATGAACCCCCCTGCCCCGACGCCCACCCAGGATGAGGGGCAAACCAATCAGACGCTTCCGTCAGAATCCCAGAGCTCCGCATCTGAAACAGAACCAGTCCGAGAGGTGAACCTTTACGGAGGAGGCGCCCGGCTGCAGTCCAGTTCAGTTTGGTGACGGTTCTGGTGTCCAGCTGTGTGCTCACATGGTCCTGCTAGTTTCTGGATATCCTCAGTGGGGAAGTGCATCGCTTATTCCTGTAAATATCCACCAGGGGGCGCCTCCCTGCTAGCGCTCCTTCGGTAAAATACCAAGGATGCATCATATTTCAATATGAAAATATTTTAGTTGGAGGAAAGTCTTCTTGTAATGATTACGGCTTCCTGGAAGGAGCAGCTGTTAACACATCCCTCTTCTCTGCTGCACACGGTGGTTTTGTTCAGTATTTGCATAGTTGCTAGTGTTAGGATACTGTTCTCAGAGACGTCCAATTAAAATGCCATGTTTAAAGAACATCTTGAGAAAGAAAATATCTACAATTTTGAAAATAAAAGTTGGCTTTCAAGCTCCATATTGAAAGGGGCGGTGCGCCGGTGTGTGTAATTATTAATATCGGGTCCGTATCAGCAGAACAGGACCATCTGAGCACAGCAGGGCTGAACCGGATCAGGTGTTTGAGGGTAATGAAGTCACCAGACTGTGCTGGACTGAAGCCATGCTGGAGACGGACCTCGCTGTAACCGGACTCTCTAACGCTGCTCAGACTGATGAGGAACTGACAGATGAGGGTGTAGTTCCTGCTAGTGCTTCGCACCTGCTAACCCGCACTAATAACTCCGGGGATTTCTGCTTTTG
This sequence comes from Ladigesia roloffi, assembly GCA_037577295.1. Taxonomy (NCBI): domain Eukaryota; kingdom Metazoa; phylum Chordata; class Actinopteri; order Characiformes; family Alestidae; genus Ladigesia; species Ladigesia roloffi. The sequence goes on along the minus strand of JBBKCR010000002.1, from coordinate 4,116,876 downwards.
GCTCTTGCTGACTGTTGTGAACCGAAGATTTTTTGCAGTCAGATCTCTGAGGCGCGGCTGATATTTAGCTTGCTGGCTTTACCTGAGGGGTAGAATCGTTCTGAATGAAAATAACAGCGTTTTCTCCAACAGCTGCACCTTCTTCCAGCTCCGTTTGCATTTCAGTGCTGCCGAACCTTGTCTCCTTGCACGTTCTTTGCTTCCCGTTTCAACTGATTCCGTTTTTTGGCTCTTTGCTGGCTTTTCCTTTGCCTGTGCGTCTTCATGTACACGTGCAGAATACACTTGTCTAACTGTGCACCGTTTAAACAAAAGCTTAGTAGTATTACTCACCCACTCCCTTTTAACTGCAAATGTTTTTGTGGTGTAGCTGTTATTAACTATTTTTAAAGGAGAACTGAGTTCCGGTTGACACGTGTTTGTTCTGAAGTCGTGACACTGACGCTGTTCCTCTTGTTTCCCCGGTTCCAGGCGGACGAGCGCCACCGCAGGAATGTGCAGGGTTCTCCCCAGGCGGCCGGGGTACAGAAGCAGCCGCCCGCCGTGCCCCCGCGGGCCGAAACCTACTCCAACGGGAACGCCTCAGAGCAGGCGCCGCCCGCCATGCACCGGCCCGTGGAGCCACAGGTAACCCTGGTGCCCACGCTCTGATTTGCAGGACCAATTGTCGCCACTTGTCATAAATCCACAGGGTCTCCGAGATACGACACAGATCCGTTTATACAACTGTGAAGAATTTTGATGAATGTTGAATGGTGAGCCCAAGTCAATTACCGACCCTAACACAGTGGTAGAATCATGCTCTGGATCATAATAACACATCTAAGCCAGAAAAATAAATAGATATATTTCTTATATGGACAATAGATAAGCGTAAGTGGGGGACGCAAACCAGGTATTAGATTACCCATGTAGCACTACAAAACCAAATAATTTTAATTTAAAATTACCATAATTCATTAATTTATTTATTTTATAATAATTATCTTTAATTTTCAGGACATTAAGGAATATTAAGGGGAAAGGTGCAGAGATAAGGCTGATTAAGGGGTTAAACTACTGAATGTTTCCCTTACTTTTTAAAATTTTATATAACCGAACCTCATGAATGCTAAAATGTCGGTTTACAACTTATTGGCCACTTAATTCAAATGAAGGAATTTGGCATATTTTCAGGGGTAAATAAAGGTAGATTTAAGCACATTTTAACTACATTGTGTTAAATCAGTTTTAGTGCTTAATAATGAATAACAAGAAGTGATTAACATATTAGATGTTTACTTATAAGCTGTCTGAAGTTTTGGACGTTTTGTTTGTGTTAGGAAGTCAGGTAGGATGCCAAGGAATCTGCCTTTATCCCTTCATCACTAACATACTGTAGTTCTTTACCTCTTCTCTCTCCTCTCTGGTAACAGATGTTATAATTATGTTCCTATGATGTTATACAGCTTCTAGAAACAATAACTGTACTAACAGGCAATTAAAGGTTGTGGGGCTCAATTAGAGTCATGATGACCTTTTATTTATTTATGGCTGCGTAGTCGTTCTTCGGATGTTTACTGTCATCCTTAATGCTGAAATCTGACTGAGTTTTGTGCTCCTTCTCGTAGGTTGCTGTATTAAAACACTATAAGTGAGCATGTGTTGTATGTGTTAGTAGTTACTAAGCTCTCCCTCTCTGCTTGTTCTCTCAATATTTTTTCCTTTCCGCTAACAGTCACTTTATTAAGAGATCTCTCTGGATTTCTTCGCTCCTCTCTGTCCTGCTCTCTCTTCCATCTTCCTCAGTGTCTGTAGTTTCCGATCTGACTGGCTCAGAGTTGGCTGGCAGTTCGTTTCAGCTTTGTTCCATCGCTGTCGGCTTATTGGGGCTCTGGTTTGTAGAAAACAGGTCCAAGTTGTTGGAGATCTGAGTGGGGGTCAGGCTCCTAAACAGGACGGCTAAGGCATTGACTACAACATCATTTCCCATCTCAACTTCATACGCTGCCTTTTCACGTGCTTAGAGCTGCTGCTTTACCCTGATTTTAATCTTCTCCCCATCCTGGCCACTCAGTGTTTTCTGATTTTTTTGTGTGTTAAAATATTAGGGCACTTAAAAATATATATTTTTTGTATATAAAGAAATAATAATAACAACAGCACATCCCACACTTTATTGATTCTTTATTTGTTGCAAATATTATTTTTTGGCCTAAAATGAACAGACTGTCCATTCCATCCTAAGGTTATATACATAAAGCTGGACTGCCCAACCAGTATAATTACAATAAAAACGCTTAGTGATATATAATGTCGAATGTTTGTGTTATTATAATTTTGGTATGGTATTGTTTTTGATATTGTAATTTTAGCCATTTTCACACATACTCTCTGAAAGCAGTAGTTTTACACTGTAGTTCAGTAATGGGCTGAATTATAAAGACCTGCTGAGAGAGATCTGGTCAGTCATTGCGGGTTTGGCTCCTGTATTTTGTTGCCTTCCCCCAGTTTATATATAAAAAGTTAATATTATTGGGCCCGAGACATGTTTGGTGTTCCAAGTTTACGCTGTGTGTGCAAAAGTACATTGTGTTGTTGGAAACAGAGGTGGCAGCCATTGTGAAACGTAAAACTGTCAAAGTCTCTGTTTATTTTATAAGTAACTGTTTTGTTTGAGGCTGCTCAGATGCCGTGTGTAGTTTAAGGCGAGTGTGTAAAGATAAAGTCAAACAGTATACAAGGCTTTATATTTATTTAATGTATAAAATATAATGTAGTGAAAACTTCAGACACCAAACATCTCACTTGATTACATTTAAAGTGAGGAAATTGGCTTCCTGTATATTTGCGCCAAAACTACGTTAAGTTCTGTCTGAGCACACATTTTCAGTTTGTCCCATAACATTTATTTTCTTCTTTGTGTTGCTGACACTTCATTATTCCTTCTGTTTCACCTCTTCCCCAAAACACCCCCCCCCCTTTTTTTTTCTTTCTTTCCTTTTTTTGTCTTTTGCTTGTGTTTCATCCTCGCCCTGCTTCATCACTCCGCGCTGCTTCGGTGTTGGGAAGGTGCAGTGGTCCCAGCGCTCTCGCTCTCACTCATTCAGCAACTCCGCTGCTCCGCTAAAACACCAGCGTCCCGAACCGCCGCCGCACTCGCGGGACGAGGAGCCCCCCAGGGTAAGAACGGGCCCCCCGACTACAAACTGTCAGGCCGTTCTGGCGGGTTTCTCAGATCTGGTACCATGAACCGAATATGCACAGAGGGATTTTGATCTAAAGCTTTCTTCATGAGCTTCTGTGGGGGTTTTTTTTGGGAAGTTATGAAGCTCCCCAGTTACTCTGTGTGTAGCTGTTAACTAGCCTGTTGTATAATTTTATACACTTTAAACCATAAAGCAGCTATAAGCCAATGTGGCCTAATGAGAGAAACCCAAAAGGAAGTTCCATGTTCAGGAATGTGTACCTGATATACACCCGGATCTCTACGTTCTTACCTCATAATAAACAGGTTGCTAACAGGCACATGTCAGAGATCAGATCTGTTTACGAGGCTCCCGCTGTCAGTCGTGTGTTAAAGGAAGATTCCCTTGCAGCCTGAGGGGCTAGGATTCGTATTTGTGATCGTGATGAAGCCAGTAGAGATTTATTTGTGGAAGTGGGTGGATGTGTTTGGCAGTGCAGGCTGGTGTTCTGTGAACTCTACGGCTTTTTTCAGACCTGAAGTGTTTACTTACATCATCATCCAGCGTAACTTGCTTATCAGTGAAGTGTCCCTGTTTCCCTGGAAGGTTCCGGTTAGAACCACCTCCAGGTCTCCTGTGCTCTCTCGCCGAGAACCCCCCCATCAACCTGGCGCACTGCAGACTCAGAAGAATGCTGGAAGGTATTTGTGTGTGTGTGTGTGTGTGTGTGTGTGTGTGTGTGTAGGCTGTGTGTTAGGGTTGGTGTCATACAGTCATGCCTGTCTCCATAGCAATGCTGAGCCTCGGTTGCTCTGGGAGCGTGTGGAGCGGATGGGCCCTCGGCCCAGCAGCAGCAGCTCCTCAGGGTCTAGCTCCACCTCCAGCAACTCCAACAGTGGATCAGGAGAAAGATTCAGACCTCGCAGTGAGTACACACACACGTCCTGAACTTGAACCTGAGCTCGGCTAGTCTGGTCAGGATACTTGTTGTCAGGTTAAAAGTTAGGGAAGGATATTCGGTGCCAAGCAGTAGTCTTGAGACATGTGGCCCCAAGGAACAGTTCTCCAGGCTTCCTGAAGGACTTTCAAAGACTCTCATTTCCAGTCCAGTCCCTGAACCGGACCAGTTCCAGAGGAACGTTTTGTTGTTAAGCAACACAGTGACATACTTGAATCATTCAAGCAGAATAAAGAGCGTCTAACTTTAGGCGTTCCTGAGTGAAGAAACAGGAGCAGATGATTCCAGATTATCAGGCAGTGATCAGTATACTGGTGATCTGAACTCCATTATCTAGGCTCTTTATATATTTAGGCACTTTGCAACGTGTTGCAGTAAAACATTGTTTCCATTTCTTTTATTTTATCTACTCAACATGCCAAAGATCAGAGAGTTTAACAGACAGAAAATTGTATTTTTGCACGTTATTCACATCATAATTGGAAGAAATGAGAGGTGTATCACATGCACCACACGGCATGTTGAGAATTTTCCTTTTATATCTTAAAAAACTAACCGGCTTGAACCCACAACTGAGGGCAGATTTTTGCCTTTTGTGCCATTTCTTATTTTTGTTTAAGTACGTTATTTGATAAATTTTATTGTTGGATTTTTGTTCATTTCTATTCCAAATCATTTGGAATCTATTGAACTTAGGACCCGTCCACACGAAGCTGTAAACGGGCTTATCCGCACAAATATTTGTCCTAAAACACATCTCGTCCACACGGAGCGGGTGGAAACTCATCTGTAAACGGCAAGATTTGAAAACGGGTCCCAGAGTGGATACATTTGAAAACGCCGGTTAGTTTTTTGGTGGATTGCATCATCGCGTCTCCCCCATCTTAGGGCGCAAAGATTCCTAACAACAACAACAACAACAATGGAGCCGAACGGGATCCACGCATTCGAGTTAAAGTACTTCCTGTGCAGCAGCGTTTACGGTCGTTTATGGTCGTTTACAGTCATTTATGGTCGTTTTCGTGTAGACTCGGATGTATTCTGAGCCGATTCCGTCTTTACACAAATTGTTTTGAAAATGATCGCCGTTTATGGCTTCATGTGGACGTAGCCTCAGTATTTGTCAAAAGCACATAATTATATTTTTGCCAGCTACATGGTCAAAAGTATGTAGATACCAGAACATCAAAACCTGACCAGAGGGAAGACTGATGTGCTGCACTTCAGGCATTAAAACAGACTGAGCTCCCGATTTCAGCTTTTGGAATTTGATTCTTGTTGAGTTCAGAGAAATGTGTTGGAGTGTCGAAACATTCAGCACTAGAGGTTCAAACCAACTCTTACATGTTGGAACTGAGGCTGTATCCATGGCTGTGTGTGTGTGAGTGCGTGTTTGTGTGTGTGTCCGTTTGTCACTCTCATATCTCTTCCTGCAGCTTCTTCTAAATCTGAGGCTTCCCAGCAGTGGCTGGATCACGCGTCCAAAAAAAACGAGGAGAAGAAGGATTTAGCCCGGCCTGGGTGTCTGGTGGTGAGAGAACATGGGGATACAGCAGTGTGTGTGTGTGTGTGTGTGTTTCTTATCCAGCTTCTCTTTTGGAATATACAGCATCTGTTTATTTGTTCCTGTACATTTCTGTCTGTTTATGATCTGCTGTGGACACTGCGGGTGATTTCGGTTCTCTGCTGTGGTTCTGATAGGCTGAAGTGGTAAGCACTGAACATTAGGTTGAACCTACTAAGTACTAACAGCTTGTGTTCTAACGAACTGTTTTCTTCCTGGGCTTGGACTGTTGGGCTTCATGTAACTGCATTAACCCCCCCGCCCCCCCACTGCAGACCAATCATCTTCACAAAGGCTCACAAGAAAACCGGAGTTAGGTGGGATGAAATTAATGGGAGCTGTCAGTCATTTGCTTTTGGGGTTTTATTGATTTTTTTGCTTTGCTTGTTCCTGTTAGCTTCTGGTTTGCCTTCAAGTCTTTAAACTCACCTTCGCTGCCGCTGGATTGCGCAGTAAACCATTTGTCGTCTGAGCAGATTTCCCTGAATGGCAACACTAACGCGTGAGCGACACTGAGCTGAAGATGTGAGAAAAGCATGAGAGAGAGCAAAGAGCAAGCAGAGCAATGAGCAATGAAGCAAAATAACCTGAATGTGTAAAGCGCGAGAGAGAGAGAGAGAGCTTGAGTAGTACTGGGACTGTACTGTGTCTCCTGTGATGTTTTTGACCTTTGCCTCCTGAACCACAGGATTTGACGGCGCTGGCCAAAGAGCTGCGTGCGGTGGAGGACGTGCGGCCGCCCCACAAGGTCACAGATTATTCGTCCTCCAGCGATGACTCTGGAACCACTGATGATGACGATGATGAAGAGGTGGATCAGGAGGGAGGAGAGGAGTCCACCTCTGGCCCAGAGGACTCACGTGGAGGGTAGTTCATATTTCTCTTTAAAAATGGGCTACACTATATAACTGCACACCTGTACAAGTGAGGAGGAGGGGGTTCTAATAAAAAGGAGCAAGTGCAGTAGTAGATCATTATAGGGTTAAAGGTTGTGGTGTGCAGCCCTGGGGAGCAGCTGCCACCCACAGGCTGGGAGGCCTAAACTCACACCCAGGGACTCACAGAGGAATATTTTATTTAAAAAAAAAAGGCATTATCAGGTAGCATAAGCTCAAACAAAGCCATGTTGTGCTGAAACTTCACCACGGGCTCTCCACTCTACCTGCCTCTCTGTCCGGCTTTTCCGGTTTTGCACGTTGCACTCTGAGCCATGTACTTTACACACATCGTAAACACTGTTTATATTTGCAGTTTAGGTTGAATTCAGGTGAAATCACCTCAGTGTGGTTGTATCACTATACAAAGTCAAATTTTTTTTCTTTTTGCAAAAAATCCTGGCAATAAAACTCAGATGTGGTTTGATTGACAGCTCATCCAGACTAAGCAACGGTGAGACTGAGTCAGTGAAGACGATGGTTGTCCATGACGACGGTGACGACGCTTCCTCCACCCCGTGCAAAGACAGCACACTGGTCATCCGACAGGTGCCTTACAGACACGTTTCTTCACTTCTGCATGTGACATTATGAAAGCTTCTCCAAATGTATTATACACAACAGAAACCGACACTACAGTAAAACCTCTACAGAAATATGTTTATCATTTAATTTATTTTATTCCTGTTCCATTTACATAAACCATCATGTATTTCATACCCTTATGTTTACATTAAGTTGATTTTTGTTTGTTTGTTTGTTTTTCATAATTTGTGGATCTTTGCTCAAGATAATATTGGTACTTGCTTAAACAGAAAAGATGAGTAAATCCTAGATCAGGGGTCACCACACTTTTTGAAACTGAGAGCTACTTCACAAGTACCGAGCCATGTGAGGGGCTACATGTTTAATAAATTAAAATAGAGTTTACCTAAACGTTTTTAACTTCATGTGTAATAAACATGTTTTAAATATTTTTTTTTTAGATATAATAATTTTTAATGTAAATCATTGCAAATGCAATTAAAGAAGAATAGCAACAGGATAAAATTAAATGTTAGATGCTGCTTACTGGTGCATTGTGCTATTTTTAGGACAGGTTTGCGGGCTACTCATGGGGTCCTTGGGGGCACCCTGGTACCTGCGGGCACCATGCTGGTGACCCCTGTCCTAAATCTTAAGCTAATTCAGACTTTCTTCACATTTTTGAATTGTCTCTTCGCTTGAGCTGAAATTTAATTACGTTAATATGTTGATGGATGCTGTAACAGTATGTTAATTCCCAAATTATTTGGCGTTATATATTTTTATATTTTAATTCTCCATTTGCTTTCTGAAGGGGAACTCCTTTTCCACTTGGGTGTAGAGCTGTAGGCACAAGGAAAGTTCCGTGATCATGATATGAGCACAAAATTAAAATGCATTTTAAATTAGTATTTAGAAATTAGTGGTGGGCATAGATAAATTTTTTAAATCTAGATTTATCTCACTGTAATCTTGGAATTAATATAGATTAATCTAGATTAAAATGGCTCATTTGAATTTGGCCGAAGACATTCAGAATGTTTGCGCTACCCAAATAATGGCTAAAAGTAAGTCTTTGAGAACGGGTTTTTCAAGCCAAGTGGCGCATTAGTCCAGGGGCTCATCTCCTGTTTTCTAAAATGCGTCACAAAGTACTTGAGAAATCGTTGATGAATTGTTGATGAAAATAAATTATATTAGATAAGATGTACTTGTGTTTACTAACTGTTTCTTCAGTTAAACATGTCAAATGGTCCCCAGTCAGTGCTACACACCTCGTTACTACCATCTTCTTTTAAGGCTTTCTGTTCGGTGTGCTGGTCACGTATTCACCTCATAATCAGTCGCCTCGCATGTAGTTTGTAAGATGGGTTCCCTGTGGCCGCTTGGAGAACAAGCTCGGGTCCACATCTTCAATCACGCTGACCGGCAGCTGGTGGCAATCCACTGAGCGAGGAGATTATTATAGCTGAGATATTTAGCTTGGCTGATAGAGCTGTGCTGACGGGCTCGCCTCGGTTGCACACAAACGTAATAGTTTGACGATGACTCTTCCCCTGCACTACCCCATTAGCTAAGGGATGCTTTGCGTTTAGGTGGTACCTGAGACTGGAAGAACTCCTACAGTAAACTAACTCCACATCGCACAAGGCAGTTTTCGTCTAGTCGAGGTTTCCGATTCGTAGCTGCTTCCACGTTAGCACGTCAGGTTTGATGTGGTAATTTCACAGTAGGCATAAACACAGGTTCAAAAACTCATTCTCGCTCCCTATAGTGCAATTCCGCTTGGTATACATCCTAAAATATAAAGCTGAAAATCATCATAGCTTGCGTAATATAGACCCAGGTTCCAACCCAATGTCACGAATAGATTAACAGCGATATTTTTTTTATCGCCCAATAAGAGTCTCACGTTAACGCAGCACGTTAACGACGATAACGGCCCACCACTATTAGAAATATTAATTAATAAATATTAAGTTGTATGAACATAAATGTATACCCTATAAAGAGGAGCAAATGATGGAACACAGAACTTGCATGACAAAGTAACAAACCTCTTTTCATATAATGTAAATTAAACCCTTGAGAATATAAATCTACTGAAATCTACTGATTAGCCAAATTACTAATTAATTTTAACTGAAGCCTAATGAACAACTACAACACAGAAGTCGAATACAAACCAACACAAACCATGAAGGCCTCAAGTGGAATGGCAGTTGACAAGTTTGTCCTGAAGTTATTTAGCACCAAAAAAACACCAAAAAAACCCAGAGTAAAACAGAATTATGACTCTTTTAAAAGCTGTTTTTGTACTGAAAACTTTTAGCAAGCACTTGCAGCTGTAGGAACATTCCGCTTGTGATGCTGGATGAAGTTAATAAACAGTAGGATTGCAGACGGTGCATCATTAAACACCGTTAATGAACAAATAATGAAGGTGCCCGGTGGATCAGAGTTGTTTTAGAGCCCTGGTCTCTGTGGAAAACTTAACTCTTCTCAATTCCAGAGCTCAGGGGATGTTAAAAAGCGGCCTGTTCCAGGGTCAGACTTTGGCGTTCCCGCTGGTGCGGGGCTGCAGGGGATCCCGGACCGGAATGGCTTTACGGGCCGCATTCACCTTCTGCCCGACCTGCTCCAGCAGAGTCAGCCCTCGCCCCCCTCCTCCTGCCCCTCTACCCCCTCCTCATCCTCTTGCCACAGCAGCCCTGCCCTGTCCCCACTCACACCCCCGGACAGGTCGTCCTGCCCCATGGAGGTACGTCTGGGCGCGACGCACAGCGCCCCCGTCTGGCTAGAGATTAGCTAGTGACTTAGAAACCCCTTCTCAGAGAGATCTCTCTAGAACAGATGCTTTCTAGCGGCTGTTTCTCTTTGGTCTTATTACTGGTGTCCGAGTGCTTGGTCTGATATTAAAGATGAATGGAATTAAGTTACTCAGAATGGTTTGATGTGAATTGCACTATTCTAGAGAACTTGGCTGGAATTATTGTACTACCACAGCTCGTCTGTGGGACCAGGCTGAGTAGACCTTTAAACGGGATGGTGGAGGCCTAGTGTGTAGGATACTTGCCTCTGGACCAAGAGGTCATGAGTTTAAATCCTACCTTCAGCACAAGGGTCCAGAGCAAGACCCTCAACCCCAAGTTGCTCCAGGGAGACTGCCCCCTGTAGTTAAAGAATGGAAGTCGCTTTGGAGAAAAGTGTCTGATAAATAATTCTTGGACCACTTTTAGAAAAAAATAACAACTGCATACCTGGAACCCCCAGAGGTTTAAATGCTATTGTTGACCAGTGAATGGGTTTACACGATGATTTATCCTTTATATTTTGAATTAGGAAATTTGGAAGTTTCTCTACAAAGGATCATCTCTCGTCCAACCACTCTGAGTAACTTTGTTTCTCAGCAATTCACTTTTGCTTTTGTAATGAACAGAAATCAGAACCAGCAATTTCCATTAACTTCTCAGTAAATCTCTTAAACTCGAACATTTGAATAAAACCATTATTGCTGTAAGTAACATGTTAAATGAATCATGATTTAACGCTTAGCGTGACATAAAAAGCTTGTAAGGAATACTAATAAACAGAAATAATAGATAATTAACAGAAACAAAACTGTAATTCTATTGCCATAAAATTTATATAGTTTAAGATAGATTTTGCTCCTTAAAATTGGTGTAGGTGAAATTTGGTATTGATGGGTCTTTCTTTTAACCTTCTTTTATTTTTCTTGTCGTCCTCTCCTATAAAATTCTGTAGTCCTCGCTGTGGGAAAGGGTAGTGATGGTGGTGAGTGTGAAAGCTGGCTTCATATTCAGCACTGACCATATGGCTGCTAACCCCCCAAGATAAAATAAAATAACACTCGCTTTACTGCTGAGGGTTCACACTGCCTAATCTCTGCTCACTCTGTAGTACTTATTAATGCAAAGCACTAAACCGATTTATTTTGGTCTGAGGGACATTTATTAATTAACCCAAGTTTCATTTCATATAATTTTCCTTTTCTCTTTAAACATGTTTTTTCCTTTGGCATCATCCTCTCCATACCAAACTTTGTTTTTCAGCAACCATGAAGAACAACAAGAGTTTCACACCTTGTTTTTATTTCTGTCCTTGTGTGTTTCCTGCTTTTTTAACACAAAATCTGAATCTTAATATGTGGTTGAATTTATTAACACACACTCTTACTGTTGCATGGTTATAATAATAGTTGTTTTAAAATCGATAAGCATGTAACTAAGCCAAACATGTCCCCTCGCCTTGTGTACAGATGTTATATTTTCTTTACGTTACTTGATGTAACTTTTTAGTGCCAGGGCCCTATTTAGGAAATGTTTATAATGCATACTGTACTGTGCAAAAGTCTTGAGCCCCGCCCCCATTTATTTACATTTTGCTCTAAATCACCATGTTGCTGTTAAAGTACTACTGTCTGCCTGTCAAATTGTGTTATCATTTTAATTTTGAGCAGATGTAAGAAATGGAGACAGATATTTTACTGCAACAGGCTGCAAAGTGCGTAAAGATACAAGTAGCCTAGATAAGAGTTCCAACCACACAGCATTCAGCACCACCAATATACTGATCATCTAGAATGATCTGCTCCTGGTTCTTCACTGGTTCAGGACTTCAGTTAGATGTTCTGCTTAAATAATTCATACCCAGGTCACCGTGTGTCCTAATCAACGCAAACATTCCTCGCAAAAACTGTTCAGGTTCAGGGACTGGACTGGAAATTTGTCTTTGAAAGTCCTTTAGGGAACCTGGAGGACTGTTCAAGACTACACTGAAAATACAAAAAACTTAGGAAGCAAAATATATAAAAATGAGGGGTATGTAAAGACTTTTGCATATTTTTGTGCTTAACTTGAGTTCTGCATACGATGCATATCAATGCTTACGTAGAACTACTCATGAGCATGTAGGCAACCAGTTGATAGCAGCTGTAAAACAGTAGCTGATTGACTGTCAAGCCCACATGCCATAAACTTATGAACTTATTTACTAATTTGATTTCAACAGTTAATTCTTTTTTCCCTTCTTAATCTGAAAAAATACAAATGAAATGAGGAATTAGTGTTTTCCTCTTAGCTTTTTGGTTTTACTGATGTATTTTATTAGAAGCAAACCTCAGAACTAAATATTTTCTAAGTGAATATTGTCTACATTGAACATAGTAAAAGGTGCATCACTTTTGCACTGTCCACATTTCATGGTGATGCAATAACTGGGATTCAGGTTCTGACACTCAGTATAGGTTTGGATATTGAACCAAACTGTATTTCCATCCATTTTTCACCTTTTACCCCCGGAGCAGTCTCAGTCCACCACGATGCAGAAGCATAAGTCGTCCTCCTCTTTCACTCCCTTCATCGACCCACGTCTCCTTCAGATCTCTCCATCCACTGGCAGTGCCCTCAACAATGTTGGTAGGTAATCTCTGCTCTCCAGAATTATAAATATTCATATGGGTGTGTGTTAGATGTTATAAAATGTTGATCTAATTTTGTAGCTGTGTTAACAAAATCTTTGGCATGAACAAAGTTTCACAAATCTCACAAAACCAACCCAAAATAAAGATTATAGAAATCAGCATCATTAGACTTTGTGATTCATACACCATAAAATAAAACAGTGGTAGAAGCAGTAAATTGTGAATCAGCTTTAGCTACTCAAGATTGATGCTGTAGTTCCAGGCTCACTGTTCTTTAAATGCTAGTCCTCGATTGATGCTGTAGTTCCAGGCTCACTGTTCTTTAAATGCTAGTCCTCCATGCTTCACCTTCGTCTGTGGCTCCTCAGGTTATGGGAATGACGCGAGGCTGCAGGAGGCCCTGAGGCAGGACGCGTCCCGTAAGGGATCTGTGGTCAACGTCAACCCTGTTAACACCCGGCCTCAGAGCGACACGCCCGAGATCCGCAAATACAAGAAGAGGTTCAACTCGGAGATCCTGTGTGCTGCTCTCTGGGGTGATTAGCACTTTTTCACGACAGCTCGGTCAATCTGGCATGGAAAATTACTGAATACATTTTTACTTAAACACTATCATAACATTAAATTAAATGTTAAAATAAACATTAATAAAGCAGAGGCATACAATGTGGGGAAATCAAGGTCTTAAAAGATGTGCCTGGGTTCTTGAGAAAGACTTTTAACCCAAAGTGGCTTCAGGGAGGCTGCCCCCTGTAGTTAGGAAATGGAAATCGCATTCGATAAAAGTTTATGGTAAATGCTGTAAATAAATTTAACAGACACTGGCCTGGAATGGTTTCCATACTCACAGAGATCCTGACATACTCTAAAGTATGTACTCAAAACTGTCTTTATTTAATGGATGAAATCAATGAATGCATTCATATTGATTTGCACACCAGGTCGAATGATTTTTCCTTCTCTTAGGTGTGAATCTGTTGGTGGGGACAGAAAGTGGCCTGATGCTGTTGGACCGCAGCGGTCAGGGGAAAGTTTACCCGCTCATCAACCGCCGCCGCTTTCAGCAGATGGATGTTCTGGAGGGATTAAATGTGCTGGTGACCATATCAGGTACTGTTTAACTGGCTGCCGAATTACACTGATGATAATATTAAAGAAAATTGTATCTGTGCACTAGCCAGCAGAGAATCTTCCACTTCTCAGTGACACTCATGTTTGTAAAAACCTGCACCTGATACACTCTCACCAGTAGGGATGTGTATCATTAAGGTTTTAACGGTATTATAACTTCTATCGATACCATTATCGATTCGGTACTTTAATGGTATTCTTATCGTTGCATTTTGTTTAAATTTTTACTTAAAAACTGAAACAACAGAATAACAACACTTTAACCCTAAACCTGGTTATTTCTGCCATCATCACTGCGTGAGCTCCATTGTGTTGTGTGTGTGTGGGCGTGAGTTCTTTTGTGTTGTGTGTGCGCATGCGAGTTCTCTCGTGTTGTGTGTGTGTTCTCTCGGATTGTGTGTGTGTTCTCTCGGATTGTGTGTGGGTGCGAGTTCTCTCGTATTGTGTGAATGCGCCCTCCAGAAAGGGCCTTTAAAGTTTGTGTACTTGATGGATGGGCAGAGCTAAACTGCTCAGTGAATGTGAATTTTTAAATCTTTACGAGATAAAATTTTGACAGGTTTATTTTAATTCCAGGAAAGTTGTAATATGGACACACCATGCTGCAGTAAAATCATAATACAGTAACCTCCCTCTTTTACATGCGTCAGCAGTCGCAGTTTCAGTCCACCACACATTTTCGAACCTCCCGCATCTGAGTACATCTGACTGTGACGTCCATGCCAGTTACCAAGGCAATCAGAAGCCTGAACGGAATTAACCTCCGCTGCTCAGCAACGCCACAAACATAAACAACCAGCACCAGTATGAGGGGGCGTGGCGCACGAGCCCTTTCAGCTGTACTCAGAGACGGATGGTTTGAAAGTAGCCAACCCGAGAACGATATTTTTGGCTCCTTGTTGCTGATTGGCTGCTGCCCTCTGATGCTGCAGTTCAGAATTTCCCCAGTGGAGCATCTTGATGTTTTGCATTTTGTTCTTCTTAAAGCCCTGCATTTTTATTAGTGATTGACCGATATTGTTTTTTTTTTTTACCGATCCGGATACCAATTATTTGCCTGTTTATGTGCCTGATAAGCGATATTCAGAACCCATATTTATTTTCTATTATACTTCTGTTTTGACACAATTGTTACAACACCACTGAACTGAACAAATGGTTTTGTTTATAATAATCACTCCCTCCTTGCATACAAATCAAAACTAGGGGTCTGAAAGTGCAACAAAACTAAAAAAAAGTGCTCTGTTAATTAAGTCTTCAATGGTGCATAAACTACATATCTACAAGCTGCATAAACTACATATCAGTCATTTATGTTACACATCCAATGTGTGCATTAATAGCTGTTTATGATAGATAATGAAGTTTAATAAAGTTTACTAAATATAGGAAAGCAACTATGTATACTTTACCGTTGCATGCAGTTTCCCCTCAGATGCCGTGCTGAAATGGCGATCATGCACGTAATTCTCAAAACACGAATATCGGTGAAACCTATCTAAAAAAAACGATAACCAATTATGGTAAAATGGTTAAATATCGGGAAAAGTATCAGTAAACCGATATATCTGTCAATCTTTAATTTTTATTACTGTAAATTAAATTAATTTATTACTGTATTACTGTAAAATGACCATGCATACCAAAGAAAATGCATGTGCATTAATTATGATGCTCCAGTGATGCCCCGATCGATCGGCCGAAGATCAGTATCGGCCGATAATCACATTTTATGACTCAATCAGTACTCGTTAAACGATCTTAGGAACCGATCACAACTGATGATGTCATTGCGTGTCAAGTCCCGGGAACCAAACCCGGGACTTTATTGCTTAATTATAAAAGACAGCAGTATGGATAAACTCTTGCACACACACACACACACACACACACACACACACAACAGGAGAGAACTCACACACTCACATATAAAAAAGGAAACATTTCTAGTATTTTTTTATCTGAAAAAGTGAATGGTGATCAGAGACAGATCAGTTCTATTAACCTGAAGTATCAGAATCGTTATCGGCCAGTCACTTGAGTACTTGGTATCGGTGGTATCGGTGGTATTCACATTCTAGTACTGCAGGAGTTCGGTGTAAACTGTACAGTACGGATACAGATAGACATTTACATTTTCATTAAAATGAAAAAAGTTTAAAATCAAAAGAAATAGTTTTAGGAGCATATTTGGTGGCATATGTAGTTTTTACACTTAAAAATATATATTTTTAACCACATCACAATGCGGCTTTTCACTGTACATGGGGGTCTACTGCTCTTATATTTATTTTATTGTACATATTTTAAAATCAGTGAAGTTGAACAGATTAGAGGTTGAGCAGGACATGTCAGGAAACTGGACGTTTCTGAGTTTATTCAAGTACATTTTGAAAATCCTAAATACACTGTATGAGCAAATAAATCGGGAAACCACTGTTTTGTGCGCAAAGCAATCTCCATAAAACATTGTTGGATGAGTTCTGTGTGAAATAAATTAAATGTCCCACACAGAGTCCTGACCTCAACCCCATCCAGCACCTTTGGGATGAACTGGAACTGAGATTGTGAGCCAGGCATTCTCAACATCTGTGTCTGGCCTCAAATTCCCACAGAATCTTTGCCCAAAATCTTTTGGAAGACTTTTCCCTAAGAGTGGAAGCTGTTAGAGCTTCAAAGGGGGACCAACTCCATATTATAATATATATTTGAAGCAACCCATAAAGTGTCCCAAGACTTTTTTCAAATAATGTATCTGCCTATTTAACAGGAGTCTAATGTTACACTTTTTTGACAGTGTATGAGTTGAGACTCTGGGGTTAAAGGAGGGAATGAGGGCAGGTGAGTGCTGGAAGGTAAAAGTGATGTTGAACAATAAGATCCTAAAACATCTGTTAGCGAAAGGACATGTTCCTGATTTTATATCAAGTTCATTTTGCAGCCACGCTAAAACAACTTTCTCTTTACACAAAAATGGGAAATGTTTCCTTCTGTTTGTCACTTAAAGAATGAAAGTCTGATGTTTATTTGCTTACCCACAGGGCATCCAAGTCGAAGGTGACTTTGTTTCCTCAGCAGAACACAAACGCAGATTAT
>JBBKCR010000002.1:4069973-4088331 GCA_037577295.1 Ladigesia roloffi | reverse complement strand
GTGAGTGAGTGAGTGAGTGAGTGAGTGAGTGAGTGAGTGAGTGAGTGAGTGAGTGAGTGAGTGAGTGAGTGAGTGAGGATGTCTTTTTTACATTTTTCACAGAATTCTTTAGCCAGGTGATGAAAACTTAACCCAGCTAACTTCTTAGTGAGGTCCTCCTACACCTTTGTGTTTCTCACAGCTTTAATGGTAAATTTGTCCCACTGAAATTTATTTTTTAGCTTAGATAGCATCTTTAATCAACTTAACAATTGTTAGTTTGGGTCCTCATTGATTTTGTTTTGCAGGTTGTGTTCACATTTTGACCAATCAGAGAGCAGTGATGCAGTTTGCTCAGCTGTGGCCTGCTTTCGGCCCTGCCATCGAGCAGCTTGGGTTCAGGTCGCTTCATTTGTGATGGAAAATCTTTGTAAACAGTACGGCATGGTTCCTTGTGCCTGTGGAAATGTGACATTACTGTGCCAGTGTGTTAGCTTGTTTGAATGTGAGTTTTGGCTGTCGAGTTCGTCTGTGTAAACTGTGTCTGAATGTTCCTGCCTGTCACTCTTCCCCTCTCTCCTCACAGTCTTTTTGAAGAGGAAGTGATGTCGTACGTACCGCCCCATGCCTTACTGCACTCTAGCTTCTCTCACGCCTCCCCACAGAGTTCACCTGGTGAGGAGTCTCGCATTTATCCCTCCACCCTGTTCTCATACACTTCAGTCTGAACTGTCTGACCTTAAACATCAGTTCCATGAAACATCTGGAGTCATTTGGAGTAAGGAGGAAAGACTTTAGATGAGATTTATTGCTGAACTATTGCTTTAAAGCTTGACATGAAATGAAAATGGGCGACCCCACATGTATTCTTAAACCTGAACTGGCGGATGCCGCTGAAATGTGTAAAGAAACATTTTAAATGATTTGTTTACAGATCTGACATGTTTAAAGGGCCCCTATCATTCAAAACCAGTTTTCCTCTTCTTTTAAATGAAATCACTTAATGTGGCATGTGGAAACTACTCAGATTCAGTCCACACACTTCAAATATATAAACTTTGTGACAAAAGAATCTGATTTTGATTTGGCTCTTTTTGTGATAACAGTGTACCTCCCCCCACCATGCTAGATTTAAAAGAGTTGGAAATGGTGATATAATAATTAAACATAAAGGAATTGACTCTTTAATTCTCATGCTTGCAACTTTTTCCATTCTACTTCTTTCCCTTTCCAACAAACCTCCGTAGGTACCTCTCGTGCTAATGCTCGTGCCCCTGCTCCATATAAGCGCGACTTTGAAGCTAAACTCAGAAATTTTTACCGCAAGTTGGAGACAAAGGGCTACGGGCAAGGTCCCGGGAAAGTAAAGTAAGTAAAAGAATAGAGACAGGAATCCTATTAGTCTATCACTGGGCTTAATACACATGCACATTTAGTATTCATAGATTCATAGATTTTTTATATAATATATATATGTATAAATATACATGTATAATTAAATTATTTACATATATGCATATATACATATATATATATATATATATACACACTAACTATTAGCAAGCATGTACAAAGTTATACAAAGTAAAATAACTTTTAAAACTTAGTGTAAATAATTAGTAATTAATTTTAAATGATTTGTTAATAATGTCTTCCATGAATTTAAATGGGTTCTGCATGTGTTTGGTTCTCTGCTTTTGTAACACTCCTAATGCCTGAAACCTGAAAAGTTACACTTTTAATAGCAAAACAAGTAACCATTGTCCATAATTGTTTTTTTCCAGACTGATCATTCGCAGAGACCACCTGCTGGAAGATGCCTTCAACCAGATCATGTGTTACTCCCGCAAAGACCTGCAGAGGAGCAAACTCTACGTCAGCTTCGTCGGAGAGGAGGGGTAACTAATGAATATTTTTCTAAATATTCTGCACAGTTCGGGATTACAGGCATGTGATCTTGCCCTGTGTTTTACATCACAAGCCCAGTAATAATCTGGAATGTTATAAGACTGGAATTACATATAAAATGTCATTAGTCAATATTTTGCCTTTGGAAAGAACAGTGCTGAACTGTGGATATCTACCCAAAATAACTCAGGTAAAAATGGTTCTACAGTACATGACAAACCAAATTATGAATTATAATTTCACAATGTTTTTGCATTAGATGATGCATTAAATAATTCACATTTCTGAATGATATTAGGTGAAGTTTATGATTAGGTATTGACTACATGTGAAATACTTAATTTTTCAAGTTTATTTCTTTTGTTAGGGTTTGTGGTAGTTTTCATGTTCTGCAACAGCCACAACATCTTGACTGTTAGAAGTTGCTGGTATTCCATGTCCCTGTACAGAGAAAAGCCACCTGATGAGAGTAATATCAACATGATTCACAAAGTTTACACTGTTGTCTTTGCCGTCCAGGTTAGACTACAGTGGGCCATCAAGAGAGTTTTTCTTCTTGGTGTCCCGAGAGCTCTTTAACCCATATTATGGACTCTTCGAGTACTCAGCCAACGACACCTACACTGTGCAGATCAGCCCCATGTCGGCCTTCGTGGACAACCATCATGAATGGTGAGTTGACAGGACACAATGTTATTGCTCAAATTGAATACATGGGATCCTCAAGTTACAACAATCAAGACCTAATTTTTCTTTTTCTGCTTTAGTTGTGTTTTTATGACTTTACAACTCTTTGGGTTACCTCACTGTTGAAGGAACAGATCTGTGGCGTAACTTGAGGACTGTAATAGATAACTACTCATAATTACATCTGAAAGGAAAGTGGGGAGGGATTCTGTTCCAGTCTGTACACTTGGTTTTGTTCTTCACAGGTTTCGGTTCAGTGGGCGTATCTTGGGCCTCGCTCTAATTCACCAGTATCTTCTGGATGCCTTTTTCACTCGACCGTTCTATAAAGGTTTGCTGCGAATGTAAGTCTTGATACTGAGATACTTGGCATTTATATCCCCACTGAGAAACTCAAAAGAAGCTGTCAAACCAGCCCTGATACACACTATGGTGTGTTTGCCCAAAAAGGGAATAAGACTAGTACTTTTCTGTTAAAAGAGAATTAAAGTCCAGGACTAGTTGTAATCCCTTGGAAAGCTAGCCTTTATGTCCAAAGGTGTCCAGTTCCATTTAAGGAAATTCAGCTCCTCTAACCTGCACCCACTGCTGCCACAAGTATCTGATAGTGAACATATAGCTTGTATAATCTCCATAAAAATGTATTGAAAATAGGATTGGAATCTCTGCATCAGGTGAAAATTAGCCAAATATCACTAGACTCAGTGTTAAGCGTCAGCTAGAAGAGAATAAAACCACCAACACTGGAGCAGCCATGTTCCCTGGAGTGATGGCACTTAAACCAATTTTAGATGAGATATAGTGTCACTCTGTGATCCAGACCAACAGCATTACCTGACCTCACTAATCCACTTATAGTTAAATCTGTCAACTACTTACAGAAATATTCTATATTCTCTATGGACGATCTCTCCCAGAAGAGTAGAGGCTGTTGCTGCAGCACAGCATAAACTCCTTATGAGTACCCCTAATTTATCTTTAACACTGGGGAAAACTTCAGACATATAGTGTCTATTCATTATTTTTGTAATTGTTACTTTTTAATGCTTATTGCATCATCCTTACTATAATGCTTATTTAATAATGAATACATATTAATGCTTATTTAACCAAATGAATAAATATTATTCACTACTCTGGCTGATCCAGGTATATCCTGGTATATTTTCATAGTCATAATCTTCTCAGAATATTTTAAGCAACTGAATATTTAATTGGTTGCTATCTGCAGTTAGCTAGAGGTACACACTAATTATACTAAATATATATTCAGCTGCAGGCAAAAGATTTCTGAAAGCTACTACCAATCAGAAAGATTAATATACAACTTTCAGATTATAAAATCCAATTGTCAGTATATGAATGAAAATGTATACTTAAGTGTTATTTACACAAAAGCATTTTTGTATATAAGACCTGCTCGGTTAAGCCTGGAGAAAGTCACTTTGTTTTGAGACTGTATTTGTTTCCTTCCGCAGCCCGTGTGATTTAAGCGACCTAGAGTTTTTAGATGAGGAGTTTCACCAGAGTCTTCAGTGGATGAAGGACAATGACATCGAGGACATGCTGGACCTCACTTTCACTGTCAATGAAGAAGTGTTTGGGCAGGTGAGCAGGTTGTTAATAAATAGCTTAATAAATAAATAAAAGGCTCCTCTCATAATTAACCCATTTAACATAAATTGAGAATGCTGCTTCCCTTTTCATAAAATGAACTACCAGAAATGATCATTGTTCCTTATCCCATTAACTTCCATTCAGAGTCAGGAAGGTTTTGTTTGAACTGCAACAACATTTTTTTCCCTTATTCATGCCCATGATTTTTGTGTGGTTTTAAGCACCAAAAACAAAAACAAGTTGTGTTTGACCATTATATTGTCAAATCAGCATCTCTAAGAGTGTGAAACCACTCCATGCCAGTGTGTGTTAAATTCCTACACAAGCTTTATAAGGGACTGATTACTGATCACCTGAATCACATATTATTTAATAAGGAAAAGTATAAAAACTCCACTGTAATCGACACTCTCCACTCACAATGAGACCAGTTGGATGGTAAAACACTACTAGAAGTACATCAAAGGTAATTATTGCCATTTTATTTAAGAGCGAACAAGAGATTCATTTTCTTTTAATTTTTCAAGTTGTGTAGGCACTATTGGAAATTTGGAGAAATTTTATTAGCAGTACTTAAAAAGTGAGGCAAAGTTGTTCAGTTCAATACTTTTGCTTATAAATGTAAAGCCTGAGACCTTATTTATGTGGCCTTATTTTTTTCACCTCCAAGACTTATTTAAGAGAATTTAGTTACTTTTAAGACTGAAGTATGTAAATGACTGAGTGGCATGTTCACAAAGTAGTCTAGTAGTCACTCCACATTACCCTATCAAAGCAACATGTGCAAATGCAACTTGTAAATCCAGAATCTGTCCATTGTTTGTGTAGAATATGGCTACACAGATATTCTTTTCTCTACTGCAGATAACAGAGCGAGAGCTGAAGCCTGGTGGAGCTGGTGTTCCTGTGTCTGAGAAGAATAAGAAGGAGTACATTGAGCGCATGGTGAAGTGGCGCATCGAGAGGGGAGTGGCCCAGCAGACTGAGAGCCTGGTGCGAGGCTTCTATGAGGTAGGACATGACACCGGCACTGGAATGACTAATCGGGTGTTTACAGTAACACACACCCTCCATAAAAATGACATTTTTGCAAATAAAAACATGTCAAATGCCAATAAATAATTTGCAAATGTCTTTACCCATGCCTGACTTTTTTGTTTTGCTTTGAAAGTACTATTTTCTGCCTCTCAAACTGTCTGGGTAGATTTAATGAAAGAAATGGGAACAAATGCTTAACTACAACAGGCTGCAAAGTGTCTAAAATACAAGCTGCCAAATAAAGAGTTCCAGCATTAAGTACCACCAGTATACTGATCACCGCCTGGTTATCTGGAATCATCTGCTCCTGTTTCTTCACTGGTTCAAGCCTTCAAGTTTTCTGCTTGAATGATTCATATGTAGGTCACTGTGTGGCTTAACAAACAAAAGTATTGTCCAGTAACTGGTCAGGTTCAGGGACTGGACTGAAAATGAGAAACTTTGAATGTCATTCAGGAAGCCTGGAGAACTGTGCCTCAAGACCACATTAAAATACAAGAAAGTCTGGATGTTTGGATGAAAAATATGATGAAATTTCAACAGTTTTTAAAAGTGCTGTATGTTTTTGCGATGCACTTTCAAACTTCTAAACTTTCAGTTTGCGTAATTTAATTATGACTGATAGATTATTTGCTTCTTTCAGACTTAACACTAATAATACTTAACTGCCCATATTATTTTCTTCAGATATGAAAATTACAGCAGCTAGAATTACTTGAACTGAATGAGGCTGACAAAATAGTTTGAAAGTTTCTGTATAAAATCATGTCTCATAGAAATAAAATATCACATTTATTCCCTGTATTTTGGAAGTTTTATTTTTTGGGAGTTTTTGCTAGGCCTTTTTAATAACCGTCTGAACTTGTGCAGGTTGTGGATGTCCGATTGGTCTCGGTGTTCGACGCCCGTGAGCTGGAGCTTGTCATCGCTGGAACTGCAGAAATCGACCTGGCAGACTGGAGGAGTAACACAGAATATCGAGGAGGTGGCAGTTCTTTTAATTCTGCAGTTTAAAATGAGAAAAACAGAAGTACAAAAACAATCTGAGTATATTAAATAGAGTATATAAAAGGATTGGTGTGGCAAATTTCAATCATATATGTATTTTCCACTCAACTAGCCAAGATAACTTGACCTCATTAGTTTTGCACTGGAGCAAGAAGGATAACGAATAATGAAGCTTTTACACTGCCAATAAAAATGGAGGCATTATTTATAATATCAGATAGACTTGCTCATGTTTTTATTGATGTATTTCTACAAACAGTTACAATTCAGCATAGTACCAGATAACCTACAACCACTTAATGCTTTAATAAATAAGATAAGTACAAACAAATAAATAATATTACTGATGATTAGACCAAAAATGTACTTAAAATATTGGGTAGAGCCTTTAATTCAGTGACTGTATTTATATATAAGGGCTCAAAACTTGTGTGGGTCTCTATTATTTGGTTATATTTATTTTTTCTTACTTAAACCTTGAAGCTCTTGAAGTTACTGCCACTCATTGTTTGTGAGTGAAAGAATTAGCTGATTACAAAATTCCAAAAATAGAAATAAGTGATTATTTTTTTATGCTCACATGGTTTCCGACACTATCACATTCTTTTATAAATAACTGGCCTCTTGCTCTTTATGGCTGAACAGGATGGACCTCAGTACAGCTGTATATTTTGCTGGGATATTTTATACTTGCATTTATTTGATACACAGAAAATCATTCAGACATATTGTGTCTATTAATAATTTTTCTAATTCTTACTTTTTAATGCTTATTGCCTCATCCTTTGCTGTCTCTGTCCTTTCTCTCAAGGTTACCATGACAATCATATTGTTATCCGATGGTTCTGGGCGGCAGTGGAACGTTTTAACAATGAGCAGAGACTGAGGCTCCTTCAGGTACAGAACACGTCCTGCAAATCCAGGCTGGCCTACAATAGGACTGTCTGGATAACTGGGTTACATTTTTTACTTTAATTGAATTCAGTGTGCAAATAAAACTAGCCTCATAGCACAGCATAAAACTTTAAACAAAAGTGTAAATACCTCAAGTGTTTTTAAAACAATCATAAACAATGTGCAAAGTGTTTTCACACTAATATTTAAAAGATAGGGTTTCAGATTTTCACATGTTACTTTTTATCCTTTAAAAAATATTGACTACTCTATTATTATCAATAAAGTTATTGATGAGTTAATCGCATATGTAATTAAAAGTGATAGCCCTAAGATCCTGTCCTTGTCTTTCCACATTTCACCTGTCATGTTTTTCTCTTGACACTTTATCACCCCATAATGGACAAATGAAGAGAAGCTCCTTTAATACCCAAGTCTTCACAAGAGTCTTTTCTTTGTCTCATGAAAAAGAAATCCACTTCTTATTTGGAGATTTTTGAAGGTTGATAATTAGGTACAAAAACAACAAAAAAACTAATTATTTTGTTTTCTAATCAGTTTTCTTTTCTTTCACAACATTATAGATCTCAAAGCTACCTGGATTTGGAACTTTTGAGACACATTTCAGATTCATTTGTGAGAAAACCGAGTATTCTGAAGGATCTTCTGGTTTGTCTGAAGATCTGATGTTCAGAGCAGTGAGAGAAACAAAATGTAATTTTAAGATATTAAACTGGGCTCAGGTTGAGATTAGAGGAAGACTGTTTCTCAGTAGCTGAATTTTAGAAGTGGGAGAAAATGGTCAGAATCTCATACTGATGTTAAATTGAGCTCAGTTATGTCTAGGCATCACATTCTTATTCTGAATTATAGTGCTTTTCCCTCTAGATCAGTGGCATTGTCTTAGTCTCTCTTTTCTGTGTAGTTTGTTACAGGTACCTCCAGTGTTCCCTATGAAGGCTTTGCCTCTCTGCGTGGGAGCAACGGGCCACGGCGGTTCTGCGTTGAAAAATGGGGCAAAATCACTTCCCTCCCAAGGTCTGTAATATAATGCCTCAGGCCCTTGACCTGGCTTGTTATAATATCGAACTACAGTACCAAGTTGAATCTGATATAAAACAAGGCTTGGAATAATGCCAGAAATTAAGGTGCAAGACTTTATGCTGATTTAAGGAAGAAATAGGTGAAAAGGTGACATTTTTCTGCAGTCTTTTCTTTGCAAAACATGATAGACTTCAGAAGTTTGCTTCTTTTCTGCAATGATAATGCAGCTAACAAGTACAGCTTACAACGCCCCAATTAATTTTAACTTTCTTTGCACCATTTAGAACTGTATACCTGAATCAATTGAGCTGTCAAATAATAATTTTCAAATTAGGCTTGTGTGGTTTCTCTCACTGTGTAATTTTCATAGTTCTCCATGTGTCCAAAATATTCACCAGGAAAGCAAGATCCAGGCTGCTGTCCAAATCTGTGTTTTATTGAGAGTACAGCTCAAACCACATCAGTCCTTCTGATAGGAAGTTAGGTGCTGTTTGAAAGGAGCTTCTGGGATCTGGCCTTGTGTGTGTGCATGTCTTCATTGTGGGGTGGGTTTCATCTGGGGTCTGAGTTTTCTCCCAAAGCACAAAGACATGTGCATCAGGTGATTTGGGGATTCTAAATTGGTGTGAGTGTGTAAGTGAATAATGTGTAAGTGAATAATGTGTGAGTGAATAATGTGTGTCTGAATAGTGTGTGACTGAATAGTGTGTGTGTGGGTGTGCGCTCTGCGGTGGGCTGGCACCTTGCCCAAGTAATTAGCATCATAGCTCCAACAAAATGCGGACATGTCCTGGCTGATTGACCACAGCTGGAGCATGAGGAGTACGAGTAGTGTAAGAGTCTCCAGTCTACAGAAACATGAGTGAGCAATTGGCTGATGCTGAAAGAGGCTGTTGAATTCAAATCTGCATCCTCAACAGTAATGATATAGCTCCAAAGTGGACCAGGTCAAAATTCAAAACAATTTGGGAAAATCTTTGGAAATCAGCTGCTATCTGAGTTAAGCAGGTCAAGCTTGATCGAGAAGTTAGTGAAACTGTGCACATTTAATTCTTTGTTCAGCCCATTATGGAAAGTTTGTCCTAACTAATTACTTTAGTAACCACCTTTTCTTTATCTGTACATGTCCTTAGGGCTCACACATGTTTTAACCGGTTGGATCTCCCTCCGTACCACTCCTTCTCTATGCTTTATGAAAAGCTGCTCACCGCTGTGGAGGAAACCAGCACCTTTGGCCTGGAGTGAGGATTCCTCACTTCTCCACCACGGCTTGGACCTCCACAAAGTCTTTTTAGTTCATTATTTATCGTCATCACCTCTCTTAGTACGGCCTTGGTACCTGGAGCCTTTTCTCCTTTCCTGTGAAACTAGTTGTGATTTGACTGAAGATCGTTCTCAGTGGACTCAAGGCCAAGACTTGTACTTTGGTCTGTAAACAAACACAAACACACACACACACACACATACACACACACACACACACACACACACACACTAGAGCCACCAGTCTCTCTTTTTCTCTTCACACAAACAAACCATAAATAGAATTCGTAATCCTTATCCCAGTACTTTCTATATGCACACAAACACACACACATGCCAAATGATTTTCACCCACTCAAACAATTGACTTATCTACACCCTTAGCAAAAAGTAGTATTCATGAAGTTCATTTTATTACGTATACTTGCATATAAATATAGCAAGTATATGGACCATGTACTTGTAGTGTACTTTAAATTATACTCATTTAAAATGGACTAAATTGGAAAATTGGAAAGTTTAGAAAAGTTTATAAGGTCATTTTAAATTTACAAAAGTATACTTAATAGACTTTCTTTATACTTACCAGTTTAAGTCAAATATAATTTACTATACTATTCTTAGGTATAAAAACAATACCACCTCAGTTTTAGTATAAAGTAAGTAGACTTGTTGTTCACTTGAATAAACTACTTTTTGCTAAGGGCACTCTTCCCACAAATGCTGCAGTTTTTTCATGACAACTACAGCAAGATTACAGAGTGCTAGCAAAACTCTCATTCAGTTTAATGAGATTTTGAAGTACACAGCTCATTTTTTGCCAAAATATGAAAAGGTAGAATGTACACTGGACTACTATAAAGTCACTACCTAACGTTTACAGTTTCAAGTTTGAAAAGCTATTGGTGGCTAAAGTACTGCACACATTGAAGACTGGCACCGCTAAACTGAGGTTGTTGTAAAGGTGTAGCTAGCTGGTTACTATGGTAACTGTTGTGCTTGCAATAGTGATGCTAGTGGGGTTAGCATAGTGTCATAAGTGGCTAGTAATGTGTAGCTAGATCCAAAAGATTTGTACTGGTTATTAATCTACTGGTTATTTGAACAATTTACTTACTAATCATTTTTTAAATGCCCACCAATACAAGTGGGTTTAATTAAACAGTAAGACATCTCACAGAATGTTATGGAACACTTAACTAAAAAAGGATTTAGAAAAAAAATGGTCTGTACTATTAGCATTATATGTCACTATTAACAGACAGAAAAGTTCCCACAGTCCATCTTACTCTTACTCTTACTGCCTAATCAACAACAGGCAAGTTGAAAAGAATAATCAATTAACCACCTTTCAAACATTCACAGTGTGAATTGTATGAACATTTTGTATTTTATAAAAAGCAGAGCGGTGTGCTACACTTTCTTACTAGACTGAATGGGATAAGATTGAAATAGATATGAGATAAAGCATTTGTGGGCAAACAGTGGTGATCAGTTCCTCTGCTGTGAGAAAACAAGAAGAACATCTTAAAGTGATGTACTGATGTGCACTCAACACTTTACTCACTGAGTGTCATTCAGCAAATCTCTATTTCTTCACTTATTAGGATCACCTCATAGGTCCATCCTTCTTTGGGACATATCGACTGTTCCTCTGCTGAAAGAGAAGCTCATACTGAGGTGTGCCATTAATGGAGTGTCACTCGAAGACCTGAGGTTCAACTTTACTAGTGTAAAAACAACTGTAGTTCATACAGCATGTTCACAAACCAGGGGGTAGAAGTCATGCTTTTACTCTTATTCCATGGGTTTTGTGCATTAGTGGGTCTAACTGGTTAGACTGTGGAAAATGTCTAGAACTAGAGGGCGCTATATCTTTAAGATTTGTTAGAGCTTAACACAGAAGCTGCATGTTACTGTAGCTGCTGAGAAAATAAAGGAAGACCCTTAGACCCCCTTAGATTTCTTATTCCAGTGATGATAAGGATTACCTTCTTCATTTTTAACATCAGGTCTATCGAGTCCACCTTGATACCACGACGCATTACAAAACTCTTTTGTTTATGAATGGATTATGGTTCCAAAGGAAATCAGGTATCCATAAAGGGCCTTTTGATAAGATCAGAAGAACTATTATTGGAATCCAAATTCTATTAAATAAACCTTATCCCAATCTGGAGGACTCTCAAATCTCAATGGCAAAAGATTTAGTCTGTGATAATTGCTAAAGAGTCCAATTCACTTTAATACATAACTTGGTAAAGTTTTGATTGAGAGTAAAATAGGATGGAGTGTGTGTGTGTGTGTGTGTGTGTGTGTGTGTGTGTGTGTGTGTGTGTGTGTGTGTGTGTGTGTTTGTGTGAAAAAATGACGGCTGTTTAACTCCAGAAATTCTCAACAATGGCAATCAGTAGTCGATTATAGGCGATAATTCAAACATAATTTTAAAAATTCTTTAGTTTTTACCATAGTTATAAAAAAATTCACTTGTAAGCCTCTTTCTCTTAATAGCTGAACACTTTACTTTGTTTTCCACTTTGTCCAGAGTGAAATACAGGGTGTCTATTGTCTCAGAAATCCTGTCTAGACAGTGACAACAGAATAAATAACACTCAGAGTGTGTATGAGTGTATTACAGTCCAGAGCTCTTGAGTGAACTCTGATGTCCCTGTTGTAGATTATTTTAGAAACTGTATCCTAGTTCTAGTGTAATTTACTAAATATATAGCTGAATATATAACAGCATGGCAGTATGTGTGTTAATCTTTGACCTCACAACAACCAGACTGGATTAGATTATTTTGCTTCTGTGCATCACATTTCACTATTATTTACATTTGCAACTAAGATTTTATATTCTTGCTTGGCAGCATTCTCTTGGCCTTTCTCTGGATTATTACTTCAGAGCTTGCAGAAATGTAAAAAGATGAGAGGAGGAAGAGACAAACTTAAAATCATATTCTGGTGATAGACTTCAGTTATAGACCCAAGTAGAGGTAAGCACAGTTAAGCAAGATCTAATCTGGTCAAAGTACAAGGTTCAAAATATCCTACACAAATGCAACTGCAATTGCTGTGTTCACACAACATCTTAGGAGACAAGGAGCAGTAGTTTGTTAGGATCTATTATTCTATTATTTTAGCTAAACAATGCTAAATCCTCAAACTGAGAGGTCCTGCAATGAACCAATAGAATGAAAACTGACGGGCCTCCCTCTCCCACCATATGACAAAATATCAGTATTGCAGTCATTACATATTGTCATTGTAATACCTTTTAATATATTAAAGAGCCCATTTTGCAGGAGTTAAAAAAGCTTTAAATCTGTAAATATTGTTTCAAGTGCAACATTACCCGCCCCCATCCATACAGTCTATATATGGAGAATAAGCTGCTAAAACAGTTTAATCCCAGCCATTCATGCACTGATTCTCCAACACCTTTAAAGGTTAAAAATTAGACTTTTACATCAAGACCTCAATTCATCAGAGCACCCAGTAAGTAACTCAACTGCAGCTGTGATTGGTCACTCTATCAAAAACATTGCAATTAGCTAGAGACTCATTTGCATATTTCAACCTTCTGAAAAAGTGGTATTGTAGAGACCGATCTTGCTTTGATTATTAGATGATATATTGTGACAGAACAGCTTAGAATGATAATCAGGCCTAGTCAGTATCCTATCCTGCCAGTTTAATTTTTTCCAAAGAGTTAGATTTACTTATTTCTCGAAAATGATCTTGAATTTTCGTCCAAGGCCTTTTTCGAAACCACATGCTGACTGGTATCATTCTGGGCTCAATCCACCAGATGCAAAGAAGGTATGATATAAAATCTAGGGTACATGTTCTGTCCTACTACTTGTAGTCCTAGTTAACAGGTTTGCAGAGTTGCTGATGTGTATCTGATCTCCAACTCACACACGCACAAAACAAATTTTGGTTTGGATTTGTCCCAAAACTAGCAGTCCTCTCTTTCTCTGTATAGATTGATCTGTGGCTAAACTATTGCATGCAGGGTCTTAAATGCAGTACCTGAGTTTGACCCTTCGGTGGCGTCATGTCATAGCTTGATATTGCATGCTGGAGTTAGTAAACCACCAACAGTCCAGATTAGCTTTAACTTGCATGAGGAGTTGCTGTTAACAACGGATGGGATGGGTTTGGGGATTACCGAAAAAAAGAAAACAATACACACAATCACCTTCATATTCACCTCTTTCGACTGAATCTCATTCGTCCAGAGATCAAAAGACTGTAGTACACAGCTGATAGAGCTTGTACCTCACTAGCCAGTGGTGTGACAGATCATGCATGTGGTCCACAGTCATGTCCATATCTGTATATAGTTGTACTATATGAATGCCTGTCTTGTTTCATGTTTTAATTATATTTTGCACTGAATGTACCAAAGGTTTTG
Organism: Ladigesia roloffi; assembly: GCA_037577295.1. Classification (NCBI taxonomy): domain Eukaryota; kingdom Metazoa; phylum Chordata; class Actinopteri; order Characiformes; family Alestidae; genus Ladigesia; species Ladigesia roloffi. Next base: position 4,074,473 of record JBBKCR010000002.1, on the reverse strand, counting down.
GGGCTAAAATAGTCTCTTCTTTTGTCTTTGTGTGTCTACCTTCATATTTTGGGTCTCCAGCAAGATTTTTTAAGTCATTCTTGGTGTCACATCTCGTGTGCCTTTTGCCTCCCAGGCACATTCAGCATGGCTTTATACGTCAGACTAATCAGCTATAACTCAAGTTTTGTACAGCAGGCGGGTCACCTGTCCTACTACTGACATCTGTCCTTTCACAGTGTTTCATTATTCCGTGTTGTCTAAATCAACCAGTCAGAGTAAACCTCACATGTCTTTGTCCAATCACAATCCAAACGATGAAATTAAAAAGAACGAAAAAAAATTAATACATCAATGCTTTGAATGCACCACCTGTATTTCTCAATTTCAGTCCAGTGGTTTTAATTAAACAATTGTGATTGTTTGGATCAAAAGTCTGAATCAAAAGGAACTCCAGATTTGTGTACTAATTCTGATTCTGTTTCTTTATTACTTTCTATGGATTTAGCATTTTGGTCTGAAGGTTTCATAGTTACATTTAATTCAGTGGAAATTACAACATCTGTGGTAAAATGTTTCAAGAGATTCCTCAAAAACATCCAATTTGAAAGATTGAGATTACAAGATCATTAACAGCATCAGATGCAGGGGCGCAGCCAGGGGGAAAGGTTAGAACGGTTATAGGGGCCTAGCACTGACACGGGGCTAGTAATATTATCTTAATAAAGGGGGGGGGGGGGGATATTTAAACATTTTAAATATCTATATTAAAGACCATTTGAAGTACTAAATGACACTTCATATATCTGGTATTCCTACAGAGTATTATATGTTTTTTAAATAGGCTTAATGAATTTAATATTGTCCTCTCATTTATATTTGTCCAATATAAAGCTTGTTCAGAGACTTGGGCTGGGAATTTTACGCGTTAATTAGATTAATTACTCACAGAAAAAAATAACGGGTTAATATTTTTTACGTCATCTTCTCCTTCAAAGTTTCAGTAACAGCAAGAGAAGCGAGTCCCAGATCACTGCTGCGTGATCAACCAGAAAGCGGAGTTCAGTGAGATATGGCCAAAATTGCGAATAAATAATGCCTTGGGAATGTTTTTTTGCCGATTCTTGCCTTTTGGAAAAGACGCTCGCGCGTCTCTCGGTTCAACTATAGAGCGGAGCTGCACGGCTATGCAAGGAGAGAGTGAATACGAAGCACAAACACATGTTGATTTCAACACTTTGCCAATCGGGAAAGTGTGTGGAAGCTGTGAACCTGCTCGTTGTGTCTGTAGGAGAGCTGTTGGTTGAGCTAGACGCAGCAGGAGAGGGGAAATTTTGCCTGAAATTAGCCGCATTAGCTTTGTCCATCCAGACCTCCAGAGGGGCGGAGTCTCAGCGCTGTGGCCAGAGTGTGTGTAGAGCTGGGAGACGTAGTTTATCAAAACTTACGACTATCATATACTGTAACCTAATTCATAGGTTTGGTTTTGATTAATTTGATTAATTAATCGCCACACCATGTAATTAATTAGATTAAAAAAATTAATCGCTTGACAGCACTGTTAAAGACACAATCAAGTAATTCAATAATAATCTGAAACATATAAATAGTACTGTAGGAGTATTATGGTATAAGTGGTATAATGGTGTTAAGATGTTGTTTTATTGGGAATATAATGGTACTACCTGTATATAATGGTACTACGTGTATAATGGGGTGGGGAGTATTATGGCATGAGAAAAATTGTGTCATGAGGAGTATGACGTTATGGGGAGTATCTTGATATGAGGAGTATTATGGTATGTGGAGTATTATGGGATGCTCTAATCAATCATTACAGGGCTTCATGGGTTTTTTTTTCAATTTTCCTGGAATTTTCTGCCCAGCAGAATTATGAGAATAATCATTAATGCCTTTCTGTTAAGCTGAATTTGCTAATAGTCACTTGAAATTTTTTTAACTAAAAGTCTAATGTGTGATAATTTTTTCTCAGCTATTATTCGACAAGACTCTCATCCTTCGCTACGATTGGTTAATATCCCATAAATACAGGTCAGGATTTTTTTTGCCACCTCTATTCGACAAATCTGTCTTACGGTTTGCTAGTGCTTTCCGTCACCTGCGCTACGATTGGGCAAACTGTCCATCAATTTTGGTAAGTGGGAGGGGCTTGTCTGAAAACGGGTGCTTAAAGAAAAACAGGTCGTGTCCGTGAAAAGGAAATAAATTCAGGAGCTGAACTGACCATAACCGAATTCGGCGGACCGAAAAGGGATCATACGATTATTTACCCAATAATCTTAAAAATAACCCGGACAGGAATATTTGTAGAAGCGGAAAAGGGATTGTTTACAGAACTTTTCCGTTGAAGTAACGAAGGAAGCTCTCGCAGACAGCTCTTTTCCCGAGGAGGTGTAACAAAAACAGCAGTTCTCTTATTTTTCTGAGTGAGAGAGTGCCGAATTGTCGATGTTTGTCTGAAGGTGGGGTTTAATAAGCACTTTTAAAGACCTGATAACTTTTCCAGGCTGCTCTGGTTGACCCAGTTCGGTTAAACAATGTTGCTAAGCTAATGTAGGGTTAACCGGGAAGAGTTACTGCAGAGTTACACTGTAGCAACCGGCTGGTTACGATGTGTCACACATGTAACGCCACAAAGTATCGGCGTGTTAGAGAAATAAATTCGCCTCCGAGTCGTGTTTATTTACTAGAAGGTAAGGTTGGCGAGGTTGGACCGCACCACAGACCGCTGGGTCTGTCTGAAAGCTAAGGCTCCAAACATTTGGATTCGTACTCTCTCCTCAGTAGCCGCTCTAAACCAGAAACAACCAAGTTTTTAAGTCAAGTTTTTATTTCAGTTTTGTTTTTTGGAATTTTCCCATACCATAATGTCCCGGAGGCGGTTGGAGAGCCGCGGGCTGGCGGCAGGTCTGTTGGGGGACATCCAGACCTCCATCCTGAACGAGCCCCTCGACAGCCTGTACCATATCACCGGAGAACTGGGCAGGTCAGTGATCAGCAGAGGAAAGAAACATTCACAACAAGGTCTCTTCTCTATTTTAGAAATTCAAGTATGAACTGCCAAAGTCAGACTGTTTTAGATCTAGAAGGTTGTCAAAGAGTAGGGTGACCGTGAGAACCGCAGACAAACCCCAGTCTTGGGTTCATTTTTTTCAAGTAATTCTAATTTCTCCTAAACGGAGGGTTAGTAGAAACAAGATAGACTAAAGCAATCTCCTAATAAGATGAGTTATTTCTGATGAGAAAATACTGTAGTAAGCTTCAGAATCTGTGTCTGGGTCAGACCTCACATCACTTAGGACAACACAATGATGCATTTTGTTTGATTACTGTACTTAGCGTGGTGTATGTTGAACAAACGTCTTTGACTTAAAACCTCAGGTTCTGTTCAAATAACTTCCTTTAAACTCTGAGTCAGTTTGATAAGAAATTTTAAGTCTTCAGCTAATGGTTGCAAATTTTTGTTGTTTGTTGTTGAATATATTCATGCTTCAGTTATGCTAAAACCATATATACATTTTTCAGATGTAGTTAGTGGTCATTCTCAGTGTTGGACATGTTTGTTTTAGCGTGACACAGTGTGTAAACTGCTGTTAATGGAGACATACACAAGAACCAAAATCATGTTTTGCAGTTATTGTGACAGACCATGACTAAAGGGCCAGAGTGGTTTAGAAGGGTTTAATTTAAGACTAAAATAGATCTGCAAATGGACATTGCAAACACAATTCAAAGAATTTAGAAACTAGGTCAGATCTATTAGTCACTAACAACCATAGTATAAAGTAGGGCTGCAGCATATATTGTCTGTTAATTTTTATTGCGATATCAGTCTCTGCAATGCTGATTTCACAGAAGGCTGCAATATGAAAATGAACTTTTAACCAATTACAGTGCTTCTGAGAGCATGACCAATCACAGGTCCAGGTGAGTTACTGGGTGCTCTGATGAACTGAGGTCATGTATTCCAACAAATTTCTCACTGTCTTTCTGTTCTAATCATTGCCTTTTAGCGTCCATTGCGTTCATTGAGTGACCATCGCCTTGGGATGTATTTAGAATAATAAAATAAATTTTGTTATTGAGTGGTGGATACTGGTGGAGCCTTTTGTTTTGACCAAAAGCCCATCTTCTCAAATCAGGTCCTGATGAGTTCAGAGCAGATTTGAATCACTGATTAAGAACAAATTGTTGGGCCTCACTGTCCTCCTTAAGCATTCAGGACTGGCACAGAGCATGACGAATGTGTGTGTGTACAAGTGTGTTTGTGAGAGTGTGTGAGTGTGAGTGTGTATGTCTGTTTGAGTGTATGTGAGTGTGCCATGGTTGTGATGAGGAAGGAAACCAAACAGGGGAAGTGGACTCTGCAGAGATGTGAAAATGCTGAGAAAAGAGAACTGACTCTGGCCTCTCTCTCTCTCTCTCTCTCTCTCTCTCTCTCTCTCTCTCTCTCTCTCTCTCCACCTTTCTGTCTTTCTTTCTCTCACCATAGTGAAAAGG
>JBBKCR010000002.1:4047635-4069873 GCA_037577295.1 Ladigesia roloffi | reverse complement strand
GGTGTATTTTGTTTGTGTGTTTTTCATGTACAGCGCCTTGTGACTTTCTGTCTGTGAAATGCGCTTTATAAATAAATCTTACTTACTTACTTACTTACTTACTTACTTACTAGAGAATGAGGAAGATCACGATGACATGCGCAGGCTATAAAACTCGATCAAACTAGTTTGCTCAGCCTCAGTTTTAGAGCATGCACTGACACAGACAAAACAAGGGCCAATCAAGCAGCACGTTAGGTTTGCAAAACAGCCAATCACTGATGACACAATGAAATCACAATTTTGCCCCTCCTCTCCTAAAGAGGCAATGTTGTAAATATTAGCAACGTGGGTATGTTTTTGAAAAAATACTTCGGGCAACACTGCGGCACCGGTGAGTGAAGCGGAGGAGAAGAATGTATTAAATGCACAGGAGGATATAATACCTCAAAGGTATAAAAGTGGTTCAGTTATTTTCAAACGGACAAAAATGAAAAGATAAAACCAGTTTATATAATTAGTCGCTTGACAGGTCCCAATAAAATCTGGTAAAACAACAAATCTGTTTCACCACCTTCAAAAATACAATTCTATCAAGCATGCTGATTGTGTTTCACGACGTTCCAGGCGATAATAGCATCTATTTGACTAAGAAATCAAAAAGGCATTGGGACATTGCAAGTGCAGTGACGTACTTCTCGACAAACGAAATGATGCCAGTTAGTCTCGTTGAAACCTCGTAAAGTAGTCAACCCAACTTAAAAACCAACTGAAACTTAAATCGAAAATTATCTGCAAACGCCTTGTGTGGGCAATCAAACCAGTCCTCTGGTGTGGTGGAATGCCCACATAACTGTCTTTCCTAAAGTGAGCCCCCTAGCTAAGCTATCTTGGTATTCCTACCACCAGTTTGCGTTAGTTTTAGGGTTTTAAGTACAGGGGGCAACACTGTTATCGATACTTGCTGCAGTCAGTTTTGTCCTGCTTTATTTTGTGTTTGGCCTTTGACATATTTGTAAAATTGTACTTTTTTTGCACATTGGTACATTATTATATGGTTTTGTTCATACCCACAGGCGAAAGGTCAAACCTACGCCCACCTTAAATTTAATTGGTCTCAGACTTATTATCAGACTTTTAATGTGTGTGTGTGTGTTTTAATAATAAAGATGCTGTTTATGGGTCAAAAACAATGGTTTGTTGCCCGAAGTAACTAAACAATATTGTCGCGAACTTGGCCTAGAAGGGGTTCATGTAGGGGCTATGGGGTGATGTGTGTGTGTGGGAGGGGGTGATGGGCAGCACCGGCCCATCACCATAGTTACTGGCGGGTTTATCGGGGGGATATAAAAAGAGCGGGCGTGAAAAATAGGGGTAGTTGGAGTGGGTGAAGTTGAGTGTTGGTGAATACAAGAAAGAAAAATGGCATTTTCTGTCCTGGTCTCTCCTGATTCTACCGATCGCCACATTGGTGTCAGAGAGTGGGATGTGGATACACGTCAGAGGAAGGAGGACGCCGGGATGGAGCTGGCGGGGGTCGTCATTGACATGCCAGCGAGAGAGCCGCGGCAACCTGACGACGCCAGCGCTGCAGAGCATACACCACCCACAGACCCCAACGGCAGGCCGAGGCGGCCAAACGGAAGCGAGCGCCCAAAGAGGGGTTAAGCTCCCTCGCTTCAGCGAGAAGGAGCCGTTGGAGCCCTACCTGGTGCACATAGAAACAGCCGCAGAACAACTGGCAGTCGGGGGAGGCTGCCATGCACCTCATGTTGGTGCTGGAGGGGGATGCTCTGAAGGTCCTGCTGGACCAGCTGCGGGAGAGGCTGCGGGGATTCGACCAGCTGGTGGCGGCGCTCAGGCGGAGGTTCGGCCAGCCCACGGTCCTGCCGTGGACACAGGGACCGAGCCCACTGGGCTGGGAGCAAACAGCAGTGCGCCTCTCTACGGTGATGGGCGACAAGGAGGTGATGAGTGGGAAGCGCCGGCTGAGGCTCACCATGCGGGGGGTCTAGGTCGAGCACGAGGTGTGGCTGGCCGAGGTGACAGAGGAATGTATCCTCAGCCTAAACGTGCTGGCCAAACTGGGAGCCATGGTGGACACCAGGGTGGGCCGGCTGTGTGTGGCCACTCCAGGTGAGACACGCCGGGCTGTGGGGGAGCTGAGGGAGAGAGACAGCGAGGGGCTGGACGCTGAGCAGCGTGCGGAGCTGATATGGCACTTGGAGCGGAACGTTGATCTGTTTGTGGCACGGGACGAGGAGTGCACGCGAACCGGGATCATGCAGCATCAGATCAACACTGGCAGTGCAGCACGATCCATCAGCTCTCCCTGGACAAGCAGCAGGCAGCGGAGAAAAAGGTGGAAGAGATGGCAGCGGCGGGCATTGTCGAGCCGTCGGACAATCCGTGGGCAGCTCCAGCCATGCTGGTGAGGAAGAAGGACGGCAATCGGCGCTTCTGCGTGTACTACTGGCGCCTGAACCAGGTAACGGTCAAAGACTCCTACCCTTTGCCACAAATCGATGATGCCTTAGACGCGATTGCAGGGTCTAGTTGGTTTTACCTCCCTGGATTTGCGGAGCGGGTACTGGCAGGTTGAATTAGCCGCCGACGCAAAGCCAAAAACGGCCTTTACCATCAGCCACAGCCTATGGCATTTTAAATCTATACCTTTCGGGCTTTGTAACAGCCCAGCCACCTTTGAGTGGCTGATGGAGCGCCTTCTGCAGCATATACCACACACAAAATGTGTGGTGTATTTGGACAACCTGCTGGTGCACGCTCTGACATTCAGGGAGGCGTTGGGAAATTTGGGCGAGGTGCTCGGAGCTATTTGCGCGGCAGGGCTAAAACTGAACCCGAAGAAGTGCAAGTTTTTCCGCCGGCGAGTGTCCTTCTTGGGACACATAGTTAGCGGGGAGGGGGTGGCAACAGACCCCAAGAAGGTCGCAGCAGTGCACGAGTAGGCGACGCCGAGGAGTTTGAAAGAGGTGCGGAGCTTTGTAGGGCTTGCCTCCTATTACAGGCACTTCGTGCGTGATTTTGCGACCATCGCGAGGCCGTTGCACCGGCTAACAGAAAAGGGGGCTGCGTTCCGGTGGACAAGGGAGTGCGAGGACGCGTTCACCAAATTGCGGGAAGCGTTGGGGTGGGCATTGGGGCAACTTCAGTTGCGCCTTGAGCAAGGAAGTAAGGAATTGGTGTGGTCGTAACGAACCGCCGTCTAGGACAGCACCCAGTGCACTCCAGCAAGCCTCATTTTCAGCCGGGAGCTCCGGACCCCTGTGGACTTGGCGTTTGGGCCCCCACCGGAATCTGAACTCGTTGGGCCCCCCGGGCTGGACTATGTGCAATGGATGCGGGAGCGTCTCCGGGTGGTCCACGCACTGGCACGGGAGCACCAAGGGGGAGCCACGGCCAAGCAGAAACGGGCCTATGACGTGCACAGCTGGGGGCGCCATTTCCAGGAGCAGGAGAGCGTCTGGGTTTACTGCCCCTCCCGGAAAAAGGGGCGGACTCCCAAGCTGGATTCACACTGGTGGAGCCCGGCATGCGTTTGCAGTGGGTGGGGGAAGTGGTCTACCAGGTGCGGGTGGAGGGTCGCTGCAAAGCGATGGTGGTCCGCCGGGACAGACTGGCTCTGTACCACCCGAAGGACTATGGGGGGTCCGCCAATGTGGGGGCGGATGGACTGAGGGAGGTGAGTGACACCAGCACCGGCGGAGGAGGCAAAGGGCCCCAGCTCTTTTTGGTGGGGTCCTTGTGGCCAAGGACAGCTCACTGCTTAGCGGGGGGCTGTGTGGTGAGCTGGGTCTAGAAGGGGTTAATGTGGGGTGATGTGTGTGTGTGGGAGGGGGTGATGGGCAGCACTGGCCCATCCCCATAGTTACTGGTGGGTTTATCGGGGGGATATAAAAGGAGCGGGCGGGAAAAATAGGGGTAGTTGGAGTGGGTGAAGTTGAGTGTTGGTGGATTTTGGCTGTTCTTTAACGAAAAAAATAGAAAGAAAAAGGGCATTTTTTGTCCTGGTCTCTCATGACTGTACCGATCGCCACAATATACATTTCTTTTAAAATCAACCCCAGTTGCAATCTAAATGCATTTTTCAGGTCTGTGTGATCATCTTAAACCACCAAACCAATTAAATGGAACTCAACTACGAAAATACTGTAAATACATGTATATGTCCCTACTGATAAGAAAGGGAAAAAAACAATGGTCTCATTCTCTTTTAAATTGCAAGTATTTTTTAATTTTATGTGTTATCAATTGAGTGTATTTTTTGCAAATATGAAATCGGTACCATGCAAATAACATTAGATCAGATACAATAACCTGTCTGAAAAAAACATACATGTTCTGCCATTTTCTGGCTAAGTAAGGAACTGCTGTAAATTTGTTAGCAAAGAATGTTGAACGAATTCATGTGGAGTGAGTAACATGCAAAAAATACAAAAGCTGGATAAGTAGTTTCTTTTCAGATTCTTTTTTTTATTAATGGCAATAAGATAAAACAAAGGATCTATTATTATCTACCTGAATCCCAAGTTAAAATGCATTTTTCTTCTCTGATGTGAGATTAAGGACTGAATGTTCTTAATTCGCCCGCTGCAACTTTAAACCCGCGGCGTCACGGTGGCCGAGAGGTTAAGGCGTTGGACTCGAAATCCAATGGGGTTTCCCCGCACAGGTTCGAATCCTGTTCGTGACGATTTCCTGTTTTGCTTTTATTTCCCATAAAACTAGCCTATGGAACGACAAATTGCATTATAATTATTACATACATATCCTAACAGTTATTTAGCTCCTCTCACTTAGGCTAAAATATATATTTTTCTCATTGTATCTTCAATAGTACAGTCTTGCCTTCTGGTTTCACAAATAAAGAAAAACTTTCTGTTCTCAGGAAAACGTTTAGAAGCCTTACTGTACCTGCTGCACTGTAATTAACCTGCTGTTGCCCTTAATGAGCCCTTATACACGATATTTGGCTTTTATTTGGTTTATTTCGTACTAAATACGGTAGATTCTGACCTTATTACAAAAACATGACCTACAATAAGTTGACATTATGTGGGGTCAGCTGTGATAAACAACTAGGACGTGGTTAGAAGAGGTAAATATTGTAATGATAACTGCATGTTAATCAAGTTTTATCGCAAAACGTGTAAGGAAATGGTGTACGGGTATTTCCTTTCCATGTGGGCACATTCCTCACAGCGTCCAATCAGATATCAGCATGACGGCACGCACCACTGTGTTTTTTGTTTCAAGTGTCTTGTTTATTTATTTTTAAGGGACCATCAAACAGGAATTGTCTGTTTTTTATTTTATTAAAACGCACTTTGTATGTTCTCAATTTACGGATATATTTCGATGATCAGAATTCGGTTTGTAACTCGTGACTCCCCCCATATTTTCGGAATAATGGACCAGTCCGGTGTTTATATAAAAACCCTGCTGAACACACGTTGGCGTTATTCTGAGTTTTTTTCTTATCATTTTTTATACCTCGCGTCATGTCAATACGATTTAATTTTTCTTTTTTCTCCCTTTTTTGCCGAAAGGTCAGGGTTTAATATGATTATACGACTCTAACGCCTCACCAGCAGCAGTAAAATCCATTAGGTTTTTAAATAATAATAATAATGAAACCTAAACAGGCGTCAGGACGAGTTTATGACTATTCTTTTTTACTGTAGTTAAACTTGATTTTTTTCTTCGTTACAGTCCGCTCTCCTTTAACTGCGTCGTTTAAGGACAGCGGAATGAGAGGATGATACACAGTAATCTTTATTTTTCATTTTCTCCTCCTCCTTGTGAGAGTGTCTAAAAGTGCCGGCCAGTTTTTTTTGTGAGCTGCATCTCATTGTGTAGACTCGGAAAGAAAATAGACACGGGAAAATATTCTAATTATTATTTTTTAAAACATAACACAAAGAAACATAAGGTAAAATTGATTACACATTTGTTTGTTTTAACATATACATTTTTCGTTGATCCTAGTCCAGCATAATAAGGAAGCTTCGACCTGAACACACCATGATAAAGTGAGCTGCTGCTTATTGGAATGGTGAGGAGAGGAGAGAAATAAAACACATCAAAGAACAAATTTCCCTTACACGTAAGAGGTGGGTTTTGGTTCAGATTGCCAAACCCAAGGCGTGGATAAACTAAACTGAAGGACTTTTACTGGCGAGGACCGACCGACTGGGTTTAACCAGGTTAAACCACCCCATTAAGCTCAAAACAGGGGTATATTTTAGATTGGAAGGTGTATCTAGGGTGTTTTTGGAATATTTTGGGTTGTTTTACCCAGCTAGAGGGTCTAGCTGGGCCGAATGCTGCTGTTCTTCTTCGAGCTCCTGCAGACATGAGCTCTCCAGGCGAGGCGGTGGTCCTGATCAAAGACGTCAAACCCGGCTCGAAAAACCTCAATATCGTATTTATAGTGTTGGAAATAGGTAAGTTTTGTAACCCCCTCTTCCCCCCCCCCTCCTCCATGCTGATGTGCCTCTCAAGAAAAAACTGGGCTCAAAGCGTTTCTCTTCTGTTTTTTGTTTCTTAAAGAGACAGTGTTTTAAATAAAGACGCTCCGATCGCTCCTCGGTTTGATTTTCATCCGTCTCTGCTGCTCTCCGTGCGGGAAAATGAAGAGGAAAGAGTGCTTGACCCTCCGTGCTTTCTGTGTGTCTGCTTTCTCCTCCAGGTCGCGTGACTAAGACAAAGGATGGACACGAAGTGCGCTCCTGTAAAGTGGCGGATAAGAGCGGCAGCATCGCCATCTCTGTCTGGGATGAGCTAGGGAGCCTCATCCAGCCCGGGGACATCATCCGCCTCACTCGGGGGTAAAACTCACCCATTTCACTTTCAATAAAAAAAATTATAAAAAATCACGCACTCCCTCGTAATACAATGCGTTCATTTTTCATTTGTGGTCATTTAATCTCATTCAATGTTTCATGTCTCCAAGCGTGTGTATATGTAACCTCCCCGGGAGTCAAAGCTGACTCCTTTCACAGTTGAAAATTTTTTTGGGGGCGTCATTATACCCCGTTCAGCGTTTTTATTATTATTATTATTATTATTATTATTATTATTTATTATTATTTTATATATATTTTGTATTGCTTGTAAGTAGTTGCTTGTAAGTAGTAGTACAATAATTTCCTTATTTAATGAAGACAAATTGTGTAAACTCGAAATGAACAGGTTTCAGGGTCCGTACACATTTTGTAAATCAGTGTTGTTCAAAACTAAAATCCACTGATGGCTCACATGACATGGGGATTGGAATATTTTCAACCAGTTTTGATATTTAATTTCAGGTATGCTTTTTTAAAGCTCTGTGTTGGATGTCAAAAAAGTGCCAATACATACTTGTGTAACAATTTAAATTGTACCCATTTTCTGGAAATTAAAATCGCTGGTCAGTTTGACCCTAAAACATAAAGGATGTTGGTGAATTCCAACAGAACATGAGGTGTAAATACCAGATGATTATGCAGAGCAGGATCTGCTACTCTGTACCTCAACTGCACAGTATTGACAAAATATTAGTACTGCAATCATTCTGCTGCGCGTTGTCGTTGTAATCCCATTAAATCTATTAAAGGGCCGATATCGCTCTTCTGGATTTAGAAAGTAATGTCTGTAAATATTGTTTCAGAATTTACACTGTTGCCCCCAGCAATAGTCCATATATAGAACTAACAACAAAAACTTCCCATTTTCAGATCATAGTTTTTATGATGTCACACATTTACATATCTTTGCATTAAATACACCTAGTGAGTCTTGCCCATTCATGCTTAATTTTAAGAAGTGTTTCAGTCCCGTGTTGTCTGTTGAATGAGCTGCAATACAGGGGAGCCGGTCAGGAAAAAAATTAAATGGTAAAATATAGAGTATGGACATTAAAAAAAAAAATTAGTGAGCAATTAAGACAGTAGATTATAATAATTAGACTTTTTTTGGGTTACACTGAGACATTGATTTGTCTGAACACCCAGCTGTGACTGGTCACATGGTCAAATACACTGTAATTGGTTAGAAGCTCATTTGCAGATTGCAGCCGCCTGTGATCCCAGGATTGCAGGAACCGATATACGGATAACAGTTTACAGACCATATATTGTGCGGACAGACATTTTTCACAGCACTGTGTTCATTCCCTAGTTATTGTCATCTGTCCTTTTAATACAGTAGTGTATTTGTGTTGACAAGCCAAATTCCAGAGCTGTTTGTACACAACTCTGAGTAGAAGCTGTTAAAAAGAAATTGATCCAAGTTGTAAACCATGTGTTGTAGTTACGCCTCCATTTGGAAAGGATGCCTTACTCTGTACACTGGACGAGGTGGAGACCTGCAGAAAATCGGAGAGTGAGTAGAGCCCCTCTTCCTGTCTGAGGACGATTACCTTGAATGTTGTATTTATGTGGGGTTTACAGGTTTGGGTGTGTCTAAAGTAATAAAACTCAACTCTTCTCCAGGTTCTGTATGGTGTACTCAGAGGTTCCAAACTTCAGTGAACCAAATCCAGAGCTGCTAGCCAAGGCCAACCAGCAGAACAAGACGGTACAGTTACATTCACCCCTTTCAGAGAGTACAGGGGGGGGGGGGGCCTTCAGAGCCTTCAGCCTCATCCCCATTTCTTTATATTTTGCTTCAAGTGATCTGGTATTTTTAAATCTGGACTTTGACAGTTCTCCAGGCTTCTTGAAGGACTTTCAAACATTCATTTCCAGTGCACTCACTGAACTAACCAGTTTCAGGGTCATTATTAATGTTTGTTAAGCAAAATCATTCAAACACACCAAATAACACAAAATTGAAGGCCTGACTGAGTGAAGAAACAGGAGCAGATAATTCTAGATCAGGCTTCTTTATCTAGGCTGCTTGTATCTTTACGCACTTTCCCGTGTGTCACAATAAAACATTTGTTCTTATTTCATTTAATTTACTCGGTATGATGACAATAAAATGGATTGAGAGGAAGAAAATTGTATTTTTGCACCAACAAGGTGAAATCAAAGCAAATTATAAAGAAATGAGGGGGGCTCAAGACACAGTACTGGACACCCATGTTTTCTTTGATGACACATGAATAAGGTCTGAATTTCGATATGTGGTGGGGCTCCATGGAAAGGTCAAGTGGGCTATGAGGATTGGGGGTACTCAAAATTCACACTAAGTGGGCCAGTGTTATTGTTAAGATGTTCTCTTTTGCTCTCAGGGTAAAGAACAGCGAGGAAATTCTCCCCCCAATCAGAATCTGGGTAATCCTGTACAGGCAGGTAAGCAAATGATGCATTCTGAATCAACATTTTAATAAGAGCCATTATTCTGTATTCATTACCTCTTACAGTGTAAGTACATTTTGATTTATATTTATCTTATTGCTGCACCACTACACAAAGTTAATTTATTTTTATGAAAAATCTTGGCAATAAAATGCAATCCTGATGTTTCTTCATCACGAAGTTGAGGTTTCTTTTTCACAATCACTTCGGGAAAGGGACTCATGGAGCCACTCACTGAAAGTAATTTATTTTGCAGGAAATGGTGCAACGTTTCCTAACAACGCAGCCCCAGCACCTCCTAACTTCGGGGCTCCAGGGAGAACAAATGGACGTGTTCCAGGCAACGGTTCTCCTTCAGGGCCTGCAGGGGGGCCTCCTGCTCCTCCCAAACCATCTGTCACCATCAGTAACGGCAGGGACCCCCGACGGGCTTCGAAGAGATGAGACGCTGATTGTAAAACCACTGACCCTCCAACAGCCCCCTGCGCACACAAAGCTTGAATATTTTTGCTATTTAACTGCCAATCAAGGGATGCAAAGTCTATTACGGTCTACCTGCTGGATTTGGGCTTTTGCCTCACACAGAACTGTTAGCGTCGTCTCTGAAGAACAGTTATGCCAATTTTTTTCATCCCTTTTTAGTGCAGGTCTCCGTATATGCCATCTGCATCCCTTTCCTAAGTGTTTTGCTTAAAACTATACACCCTACTTGAACACTCGATGCACTTTCTTCCATTAATTTATAGTAAACACGTTACTGTCATGTAATTCAGGAATGGTTAACTGCTGTTTTGCAAATAGACGGGCAGAACCTGATGGCTGCCTTTTTTTGAGGGTTTTTTTTTTTTTTTTTGCCCTGAGGCCAAAAAGTACCAAAAGTGACTGTGTAAAAGGAGAGGTGATAGTTTGATTCTGACACATAGGTTTATTTAATTAGGAATAAAACTAGATATTAACAAAAATGTGACCCACTGTAACCTTGTGGTCTGTGTTTATCTTGTCTCCCATCACACACGAACATGTGCCAAAGAAAAATGCTATACATGGTGACTTGAGTGACCACAAGGTGAAAAATGCCTCTCTGACCTGCTGGTTATGGCCTTGAGCCCGTACGTATTCAGTCATGTAAGGACTAGTTAAATCCACAGATGACCATCTGAGAACATTTGAGTGTTTGAGACTGTATCACTAAGCACTAAAGACTAGCAACTTACAAAACTCCCTTGAACACACAAGTGCACAATCATTAAACCGAACACTCAGTCCATTAATTACCATGCAGAAACTGACAAACCAAACATGATTCATGATACTACTGCAGTATTACAGATGTACATGCCACCAACTGAGAGGAAAGTCAATGGGACCTTTCAAGTACACCTACAATAAATACCAGAAACACTGCCACCTTTGTGTAAGCATTATAAGGCACTTCCCTCACATACTCTCCATGTCCAGGCCCCTGTAATCACATACTGGGTCCACATGTAATCAAAGTGTCATTCAACAAAATAAAACCCAATCAAATAACCAGAGGTGGCCTAGGGTCGTTTTTGTGTGGGGACGGCATATTCTTTGGCCACCTAGTTGTACTAGCTACACATATACCATGTGTCTACACGTCCAAACATGAATATACTTATACAAGCATATACATACATCTATATATAGCAAAATTAGATGTTTTAAAGGCTTTCCCATATTACACAGGATATATACATGTATTTAAATGTATCCGAAAATGATCCACCCCTCTGATATGATCAGAATCATTCACATTATTTCTAAACATTCACATGTGTGAATAAATAATTTTAATACTTTTGCAGGATTCATTCATGTTAATAGAGTCATTACTCAAATTATGAAGGTTTACATTCGCACAGTGTGCAACATCTTCCAGAACTCTCCGATATCCTGAGCCAGTGCCCTCTCCGCCAGGCTCTTGCACTCCAGGGGTGTGAAACCCACCAGGGCGGATCCTTTGGTCGCCACGCCATGTTGGGCCGCCAGCTCTGTAACCCGGGCAGTGATGAGTGAAGCAGAAGCGTGGTAGAAGTTCTGTCTGCCGATACTGAACGCTGGCCATGACTCGGATCCAGCAGATGGACGGCCTTCTTGTACACTTTCTACATTACAGGCGATTTCCACAGTACCTTCATGTGGCAGAGCCATGACCTGCACCCCTGGGATCCCACCTGGACTGGACTCTCGGAGGGCCGCAGCCACACTCCGGCCTACAGAGAGATCCTGGGTATCGATGGTCACGTTGCAATTCATTACATAAGGGCTAGCACCAATGCCTAAAGAGAGAGAGAGTCGCTTTAGGCATCACGGTGTTTGGTTTCTTAAAGAGTGGTCACCAGCCGTCCTTATGGAATCAGGGAGTTCAGAATGATGAAAGTGCATATTTTTAAAAGAAAGTGGAGGAGGAAAGTGTTGTAAATTGCAGCTTTTTAAAGCTATGGTTTGTGCAGATGTCATATTGGTGGACAGTTGGTTGAACAGCATAGTGTATAAACACTATTTCACCAGGTTTAGATTCAGTTCTTCTCTGCACTAGCTGAGCAGCTGCTCTAGATCTAAGAGATTATATATATCAGACATATCAGAGATGTATGTGGGGCCAAACTATTGAGTGACTTTTACACAACAAGAACAAAATCAATTCTGCACCGAACTTTGATCAGTGCAACAACCGTATCACTGGAGTGATGATCTCTTTTCTTTGTTAAGAACTTTGTCAGCAGTATTTTGAACAAGCTAGAGCCATCTGATGGGTTTTTGCGGAATCCCAAAGTAGAGAATCTGGAATATAAGTATTTCTCTACAATGAAGCTGAAGGAAATGTATCTAACAGAATGGTTTCTGAACTGTATAAATAAAACTGTGTGTCAGCCTTTAATTTGGGAACAATGCCAGCATAGGGCCTCACTTCTCACCTGTGAGTCCATACCGTCTCGTGGGTCGTGGACCAATGTCTGGTTGGATGAGGGCCATGTCTGGAGCTTTCCGGAACCACTTCATCTCCTTCCTCCTCTGAGCAAGTCCCCGCTGTAACGGTACATCTGCCCAGCCGAAGAAAAATGCACTGGTGCCCCGGACACGCTCAGTAAGGGCCGCAGCCAGAGCTGAGCAGGAAACACAGCCAGGCTGACAAGATGATGCGTTTTTTTTTTTTTAAAGAGAGATACATTTTCATATTTTCGTGACTCTGCTGTACCTTGGGCCTCCTTCCCACAGTCCTTCAGATCCACCTCCTCTCCTAGAGGGTACAGAGGTACCAGGTCCACAGCTCCCATGCAGGGGTGAGCGCCTTCGTGTTGGTTCATGTTGATCAGAGCGAAGGCTCGCTCGCACGCCGAAAGAACCGCGTCCTCTGAGAGAGCAAGAAGCAGAAACATGAGACATTATTGATGTGAATAAACAATTGCACTTTCATTGTTGAACTGATCACTTTAAAAGCAAGAAATGGGGAGGAGGCAGAGGGTGAGTGTCCTGCTCCATAGGGCACCACAATGAAGGATTTCACCCAATTGACTTGATTAGCATTTGTTGCCAAGGCAACTGCCCATGGGGTTCTGTTTAACTCACCAGGCCTCAAGTCGCACCTCAATTCTGACATTGTGATAATGTCACCGCAAATATCACAATAAAATCCTAAAAACAGATGGTGCTGGAATGTTTAGGCTCTTTAAACATTCTGCTGAGACATTCTTCAGGTTTTGTTTGTCTTGTAATCCTTAAACTGTGTTCCTGACCTGTTTTAGCATTAGTAATGTGTTAGTAATGTTAGGTTTTGTTTTATATATTATGTTCTTAATTTACGTTAGGTAAAGTTAGTAGTGATAGGTTATGTTTTATACATGTTGCGCATGGTTGGGGGACAGCGAGAAAATTCAATTCCTATGTATGTCTAGTATATGTGGAGAAATTGACAATAAATCTGACTTTGACTTTTGACTTAATCCTTTTATGTTCAGGCTCAATTCCAATTCAAAATATGTCTTTAAATAAAACCTTTTTGGCTTCAGTTGAAATGTCATTCCCTAATATAATGGGCATTAACATGATGACATGCGCATTTTGTTCTGTTCTTTAGTCAGTTTGACTTCAAGCTATTCCATCTGTATATAAAATAGCTAAGAAATATCAACAGTTTACACACATTTGTTTAGGAAGATGTTGAGGACACTGTGATAATACATTTTATAATCTTGTATTATAATCACACCTGTAATAGTGAGAGAACCAATAATAGGTCACATGACATGAGGGAAACATTTTGCACCAGTTCTTTCATATTTCCTGCTAACCATTTGTCTCCATGTTATTTTTGACAAAAAACATTTATAGTGTCTAAACTGACATAAACATGATTACGTTCTGATTAAACCAGTGTCTTTTTTTAGACTGGACCCTAGGAACAAATATTGGTTAGTCAATATTTTCTTCATCCTATCTTACTTGCACATATTAACAAGCAATAAACATAACTAACAATCATGTGATGTGTGTGTGTGTTACATTTTGATTATAGGGAATGATGATGATGATGATGAACATAATAAATCATACTTAATATGACAAGAGATTGGATTTCAGGTTGACTGAGGGTATCCACACAGGAAACTCACTGATCAGCTCAATGCTGGCCACAATCGTGATGACAGACCGGTTGTAGTCATAGTCACTGAAGATGTTGAGAACTGCCGCGCCCCTTCGCCTGCCACCTGAAACAATCACATTAAAATCAGCTTAATTCAAGGTGTTTTTTAAGGTACTTTTTACAGCTGATCTTTAACAGAGTATGGGTCCAAGACTATAGTGAGACAAAGATTACAGAGGTGAGGAAAAAACCCCAAAGCTGGATGAAGTGACCTCGGGAGGAACCGAGACTCAAATGGGAAATCCGTCCTCCTCTTTTCGACCCAGAGAGAGTTGAAAAGATGACACTCAAGATAAATGACAATTAAAGGCCTCAGTGTACAAACCTAATCACAGCCGAACAGTCACAATTAAACAGTAGAGCTGCACAATATTAATCACTGTCATTTATCAATATATGGTCTGTTAACCATTATTATGATATTGTCCCTGCAATACACAGAGGGCTGTGATATAAGAATGATCAGAGTGTTTCGAACTGGACGATAAATCACAGCTCCAGGTGAGTTTCTGGGTGTTCTAATGAATCCAGGTCTTCAAGTAATCAGATGAAAGTCCATGTATCTTCATTTTTAACGATTAAAGAAACTGATTGGCTGAGATAGTTTTAAGGGGCCTGTACATTTTTCCTGGAAGTTTGTGTGCATATGTGAACTAAAACTGTAGTTCATAATTCTCCATAATTCATTCTTATATGACCACCTACCAATCCCATTTCATCCTTTAGAATTATATAGGCTGTTTTCGTCTACGCCTTGAAGACTGTATATAAATATGTATGTAAAGGATCTTGTTTCTGATTGGCTGCACTTTTATATCACGAAAGGCATCACAATCACTATTTTAGCAGTAAATATAAAGTATTGATTTTTACTGCAGCTCCATCTGACATAGAAAGAACAGTCAGTCAGTAGTTCTCCTTGGAGATTCAGAACTTCAGAAACATGTTTGCAGTGAATGTTCCAATTGTACTGTCTGATCTTCCCATCATACTATGCTGGGCAGGAGAACCTCACCATGATCTTCAGTGAGAGCTGCCTGGGCCACTGTCTCCACCAGATCTTTCTGCCGGGCCTCAGAGATATTCAGAAGGCAGGCGACCAGGCGCCGACCGACAGTGGACATCTCTGTAACAAAGATAGTCTCTTAAACGTCTTCAAATATAAATATAACCATACAATCATGCTTATGTGTCGTTGAAACCAATCGAACCCCATTTTCACGAATATTGCAACATGATGTCCTACCAAAACAGCTGCTTTCTACAAAAGTTCTTCAAAGATTCACTCGCGCAATAAGTCAAGAACACGTGTGATTTCACTGCATGCAGCTCGCTTTTGCATGTTATTTGTGCTGAGGACCAGAAAAGAAAACGCCAGGACGTGTCATCACTGAAATGGATACGTCATAGTGAAGTGTCGGTTCTTTGAGTCGATTCTTTAGGATTCAGTTACTGACCAGAGCCGATTATAGAAACAGTAATCAATAAAATAAAAATACATATACAAAGACAGCACAAGGAACGTCAAATGACGGGAAAAATACAGCAGGCACTTTCATGTTTTAAATATAACACTGCTTTAAGTAATATGTGTATTAATAGCCTTAGAATTGGTTGATGAATAAATGAATTCTACACAGTGTATCGCAATGTTTTGATTCACTTTGAAAGGTTTAGGCTTCCTTGACCTGCTCCTGTGGGTGGAGTTTTTAACCAATAAAAAGCAAACACATACCACACTGACTGAATAGTGTATATGTACATGTATATATTATATCTTACAGATAAGATTCCTTTATTTTTACTGTACAGAGCACAGTGAGATTTGTAGCAATCCTAAAATGTGCAAGTCTTAAAATACAATGCAGGAGCAGTAAATTACAAATGCAGGCTGTTCACTGGAGTGCCGCAAAGTGCCACAGTCCAATACAATACAAGAGAATACAAGATAAGGCAGAACAATACAATACATTGCAATAGAGAGGGAGAGTTCTTAGGGAACTGAAAGTGCAGTTCGTAAAAAAAAGGAAAAAGGTGCAAAGAATAAAAAAAAATTGTGATGGTATTATGGAAACGAAAAGGGTTAATACCATCATCTTAAACAATTTCAGTAACGTTTGTGCAGACAGATTTATTACAGGTAAAACAGCTGCATTTGGCTTATTATAAGGTGAATAAAGAATTGAAGAGCCGTTTGTGCCTCTTCTTAGTGAGCTGAATCATATGAACCGCATCGCTAAAGAAGCTTGGACTCTCATCCCTGGTTCCAAACACTACTGCATGAAGAATCCAAAGTTTACTGCTGATCTACAAAAAGGCAACGTTTACATCATCAGCGCTATCTGTCCAACCACACGCATTACGTATCAGTCCTACGAACATCTGCGCACGCGCAGTAACATGTTTTTAATCTCTGCAGAGTAGCGGCGTCATAACGAGCTTCAAATATAAAATAGGAAGACGAGTCCGATGAGGTTGAAGGGCTGTACGTGGTTGTATTAGACATACTTATGGACTGGAGAGGAGAAAGCCCAAGAGATGCTGGTGCGTGTGTGTTTCTGTACTGTGTTTGAGGCCCGGCCGGTGCTGGGACGGAGGTGTGGACCTGCTCAGTTCTGCCCATGTTAATCCTCCGCTCGGCTGCTGGGCTGTCTCTTCTCACCCTGGCTCATATGTCCGGCATCGCCTCAGGAGCCGTGCTGGAGCCCCCTCGGAGCCCGGTTCTCCCTCCTCCTCCCCGGAGGCTCCTGCGGCTGGCCGCGGTCCCTGGCTACGAGCAGCACCGCCTCAACGACCTACTGCTTCTGAGCCCAGATGAGCCCCGGAACACGAACACACACGTCGTCTTCTTCCCCGGGGACATCCAGGTGGGTCTGTCCATGTCTTCTTTACTCGCTAAGTCTCTAAGAAATGGCCTGCACAGTATGTCGGCTGATACGTGGAAAAGAAGTGTTAATGCGGAGGTGTGTGATATACGAACACCTTCATCGTCCAACCAGCAGAGTGGGCACTATAGCAGCACACTATAAGACTCACTGCAGCTTTAAAATCTGTGTATTCATAATATTGAACATGTACGTATTGGATAGTTTTGCATAGTGAACTCTATGGTATTTTATTTTACGTAACTACACAGTATAGATTAATTCAGTTATGGACAGTAGAGAATATGGCCCTATTTATATAGTAACTTTTGTAACTACTGCAACAGTAAGTGTTGTGCATTAGGGCTGCACAATATATTGTTGTTAATATTATTGTGATATCGGTCTCTGCAATATTGATACCACAACAGGCTGCCATATGTAAATGAGCCTCTAACCAATCACAGTGTTTCTGTAAGTGTGAACATTAACAGCTCCAGGTGAGTTACTGGGTGTTCTGGGAGTTATTTGCGTAATCCAACATTTAGTTTTAACCAATAATGTGCATGAGTGGGTGATGCAGAACAAAATAAAATATTTAGGCATCTAATATAAGCTTCTACTATTAATATGTGAGTAGAGTTTTTGCGGGTCTAATCAATATACACACTGTACTGTCATTATTTATACATTTGTTAAATGTGTAAGCATGTGTTATGAGTTACTGTATCATTGTGTCTGCTTTTTTAAGTGATATGAATGTTTATAGTCTCCAGGTGTTCTGCTGGATTGCTCAGCTTGATTGAACCCCACCAGAGAAGACCATATTATACACATCAAATGATATACATTAGTTCATATCAGTCTGGAGTATATTTTTTCACTCTTACAATAAATAAAACAACTCTTTAGTGCAAGATTTGTGTTATAACCAATAACAAGTGCCCTTCCCAGTACTGTTAACTGTAAAGAAGCGTTCAGCCTGTTTTAGTTCCAGGTTATTGTCAGCCATCCAGGTATAGGAATATGTTTATGTTTATCCGAAGGTGCCCTCTGTAAGGTAGTATTCAGGATAATATCCCGAAGTGGGCCCTCCTGCAGTTGAAGTGGATGTGTTAGAGCAGGGAAAAGGGCAGAGGACCAGGATTGAAAACTGTGTATTATGTGGTAATATCTGACCATCTCTTACAGAACTTCCAGCAGGACATGGCGGTGCAGCCCGAGGCGGCCCCCTGGCAGTGCTGGAGCCTGGAGCGTGTGGCGGTAATGCTGGGCGCCCGTTTCCCCGGCAGCTACGTCTGGGTGGTTCACGCGTCCCACATGTACTTACACAAGTTCAGCTGCTACCAGAACTTTGTGGAGAGTAACCTGTTCGGGGCTCCAGAGCACTCCCCAGACTATGGGGCGCTGCGGCACCTCAGAGGCCTCCTGGGTCACGGCATGGAGCGTGCCGGGCTCCCCAGCCCCCTGCCACCTTTAGGGGGTGCTGTGCCCTTCCCTCCCTTCTCCCTGACCTTGGTGGGATTCAGCAAGGGGTGTGTGGTGCTGAACCAGATGGTGTACGAGCTGGCGGGTGCTCGGGTGGACCCAGAGCTGCGGCTGTTCCTGGACAGCATCTCGGACATGTACTGGCTGGACGGGGGGCACCCGGGGGGCAGCGAGACGTGGGTGACTGACAAGCGGGCGCTGGGAGAGCTGGCGGCCTGTGGAGTGGCCGTGCACGCCCATGTCACACCCTACGAGGTCAGGGACCCCATGAGGGCCTGGGTGGGACGGGAGCACCGGCGCTTCGTTAAGACGCTGGAGGCGCTCGGGGCCTCGATCTCCAACAAGCTGCACTTCGAGAACGAGCCGGCGTCCATCGATAACCACTTTCGCGTCATAAAGGAGTTCTGACCGTCATCCAGGGCCGCTTTGTCGAGCCTTAAAGCGATAATTTGGTGAACGCAAATCATCCTTACACAATTCCTCCCTCATACCAAATGCAGTCAGTTGGCTATGACCTGTTCAAGTGTTTGATTAGATTTTTGACGAAGTCTAGATTGTGTTAGGTTTTGTTTTGCTTGTGTAGCAAACCACAATTAATATGGTTCAAATTACTGAATCACCACAGATTCTCCTCAGACCGCGTTGACATTTCAGATAGATGTGTTCTATGACTATTCAGAGTAACTATGCAAGTTTTTGAAATCATTGCAAAGCTAAAGAACTCTCCGGACACTTAACATACCCTGACAGACTGACCACAGAGAAAATAGCGTACATACAATATTTCTGCAAGCCTGCTTTAATGTGGAATGTATTTTGCTGAAAAGCACAATAATAGTTTATGTTGCACGGCTATGGCTTCTCCAGTAAGGACTATCAAAATCAAAGCACATAGACTAACTCTCTGGATACAGAGGAAGTGCTTCGCATTATCAGAATCTCAATGATTGGCCATTTTTAAAGAACAAAAATCTGTTTTTGTTACCTCTTGTGTGTCCAAAGGGCTTCGCTGTTTCATGTGTGTCTGAAGGACGCTAAATATGCTAACCAGCTAGTCTTAAATGGAAATACTTAAGTGCATACATTTCTTAATTTTTTATAGACATGCTTGGCTCTCAATCTATGACACACCTGAATGTAAAACTCGTCCTTCCATGAGGCCTGATGCCTCAAAAATAGAAAATGTTCTCACATCGATTTTCCTGCTTACTAATAGTTGGTGATTAATTCTTAACTTTTGTTTTGTCACTGCTGTAAAAATGACAAAGCTGGACAGATACTGTTATTTTAATATACTGATTTCATTCTGCTTAGCTATAACTTAACCTCAAAGTTCTGAAATTAGTAACTTTGTCTGCTGCATTAGAGACCAAAGCGATGTTTAACATGAGCGTGTTTAAATATCTGAGGCCTGTATTTTGGCCCAGTTGTTCCTTCACCAATTGTCTTACTATTGAAATGAAATGTATGATCTATCCATGCATACATGCAAAAATTCTGTTGACCAAGAAAAAAATTCTGTAGTTACTGTAGAGCTATGATTCCAATGATAGACTATTCTAAGTGGCTGTTTACTGGGGGGTTTATGCACTAATTTAGAAGCCCTTTATATAGAAATCCACTGGGAGAAAATAAAGTTTGGATTTCTTGTTCGAGTCAGAAGCATTGCATGTTTTTCATGTTTTGTATCATTCCATTCATTAGCAAAATGCTTTTTGTTCCCTGATTGCTTCTCTTGTTATTGTTGATAAAGTAAAATAAAATAAAATTATTAGACAATAGGCTCTTTGTTGTATTTCACCTTCCACAGCTCTGCTGACTTCAGATTCAGATTCAACACCACCAACATGAAATCAGTAAAACTGAGCAAAAATGTGCTGCAGATCAAATCAGGTTCTGGAAATTATTCCGATTCCATATATTTGTCATCTTAGTTTCTTGCTCTCGTTCTTCCAGCCGTTGCATGCCAGCCACTCACAAAAAAACCCAGAGGCCTGCGTGGCCACTAGAGGGCGCACCTTATAGTGGGGGAGCAAAACATTTTGCTGCCCATAACTATTGCTACTGCTTCTTGTAGAGACAAGATGATCTGTTTATCTGGCCCCCTTGAAGACGCCCTGTTAGAAGGTTAAGAATTGAGATTGAAGCTTTGCATGTAGCGCAGCAGCTTCCAAATGGTTTTTGTTTGAAATCCCAGCAAGGTGAACTTTTTGGGTTATATTGTGGGAAATTTGAAAGACAACAGAGCAGAAAACAAAACCTTTTTTGAGAAAAATTGCAGCTAAGAAATAAAGTCAAGCCTCAAAGATGGAGGGGTTACTGGTTCATATTCCAGAACTGGAAACCTGGCCAAACAAACAGAGCCAATTATAAAAGGCTTTGACCATGTTTATTTGAAGAATGATCAATCACAGAATTTGGTACACAATATCAAAAGAAATGGCATCATCCATAACCCATATGCCAATTTTTCTGATATTTTCCACATCCCTATACAGAACATATAGCTGCATTAAAACATTTTAGATCTATTAAATCAAGTACAAAAATGGATTTAACATCCAATTAAATAGTTTAATTCCAACATAGATATAAAAAGTTATCAAATTTCAAAATAGACATACATCCCTTTAAAATATGTGATGGGGTGCCTCCAAAAGACTACAGACCAGGCACCAGAGTTCCAGTTTCAACAAAGACAGAGGAGGTGCTCTTCCAGTTTGGCCTTTATAAAATGACAGCATGCAGGGCTGTGACAGGAGATGCCGGTCTTCAAGACAATAGCCCTTTTCTGCACACAGACTGGTGACATCTCGAGGAAACCAGCAGCAAAAAAACAGAGGCATTCCTCAGACCTTCGTATACCAACACATACAGCTATAGGTGTTAACTTCCATACTAACATTTCCAGTTCAAAAACACTTCAACAGTACCACTGAGGACAAGATACAGATCTGTCTTGATGTTTATCTCCAGAAATTCTTCAAAATCATGTCGCTTCAGGTAATTTTTTTTTTGCCTTGGTATGCATGACACTACATCCCGACAACGAACACAAAACAGTATCAACAAGGTACCAACCCAGTCAATAACACCATCAAAGAGGTTCTAGGTTCTGCCTCTAGATCGCGGAGTTCAAATTTGGCCAAAAGGGCTTCAGTCCAGCTCAGTTTGGTGATCTGACTGGTCAAACATTCCAATTGTATGTTAGTGTTTGAGCAGGAAAATCACCAGTGTGCTGGACTCTGAACTTCGAGGACCAGAACGTTCTCCAAGTCAACCTAGACCTTCTGGTGGTGCTACTTTCAGACAACCTGACATTAACACATGCATTTTCTTTACTTTCCTCAAAACACACTTCCTTTCACCTTTAGAACATTAGCACTTCACCTCTATATCAACACTGAATTTCTTGAACACCCGTACATGCCCCACATAGCCTATACCAGTTAAATCAACACTTACTTCAAAGATATTTCTATTCAATTAAATGGCACCAGGAATATTGGAAACACCCTAGATTTCACCTCGGCCTTTTTTAAATAGACGGAAAGCACATCCTAGAAAAGTTGCTTAAGTATTGATGAGACAGTGATTTCAAATATCATTGAGCATGTTGATCACAAGTATGTTGGAGGACACCAGATAAGTGTTCAAAACAACACAGGCACAAGAAACCTGCATCAATGACCTGTGCAGCAAGAGCTATACCTGAGAACAGAAAGGAAAAGAAACTCTTTGTATGTTAAAAGCTAAAGAGACGGCTGTCAGAGAAGTGAAAAATAAACCCTGATGTTTACCTGCCAAGTGCATAGATTATATCATCCACGCCCACTGGTGTTCCTGTCTTTCTGTTTGACTAATCAAACTGCTCTGCTCTACAGAGACGACGGTAAAGAAGTAACAGTGGGCACATGAGATTAAAAAAGGGAC
>JBBKCR010000002.1:4028034-4040954 GCA_037577295.1 Ladigesia roloffi | reverse complement strand
TGTGTGTGTGTGTGTGTGTGTGTGTGTGTGTGTGTGTGTGTGTGTGTGTGTGTGTGTGTGTGTGTGCGTGCACAATGCTTTTGACTCTCATATTGTGCCTCCTCAATTCATTTTAAGCATTTTGTTTTGGGCAAAATTAAAAATGACATGGTTCGTTCTTAACTGCTTCTCGGAAAATTAAGAGTAAATGGTTTAGTTATAATAAGTTAAGTGCAAATAGATTACAAATTCAAATTCTGTAAACAAATACTGTTAAAAATAAAAAATGTTGAGTCATCCATTACATTTACAGCGTTTATACAGAACTATGTACAATACTGAGCAAAAAGTTTGAGCCCACATCATTTCTATTTAGCTTTGAATCAACTTGTTGTTGCAAAAATATTTTGGCCATTTTTGTCATACTCTGTAAGTCAAATAAAAGAAACAGGGACATATGCTAGACTACGACAGGCTGCAAAGTGCCTGAAGACACAGGGAGCCTAGATAACAGACTTCCAACCTCTCAGCATTCAGCACCACCTGTATACTGATCACCGCCTGATCATCTGGAAACATCCACACCTGTTTCTTCACTGGTTAATTTAGATGTGCTTTGTTATTCTTAAATTATTCATATCTAGGCCACTGTGTTGTTTAACAAACAAAAATATTCCTTTCAATCTGGTCAGGTTCAGCAATTGTATTCAAATTTTGTTTTGAAAGTCCTTCAGGAAGCCTGGAGAACTCTTCCCCAAGACTACATTAAAATACAAAAACATCTGGATCTTTGGAGACAGAACATTGGATGGGGAGGGCTCAAGACTTTTGCACAGTACGTCTGTAGTCCAGAAGAAAAGGGGTCCCTCACTCATGAGCCTTGAGTAAAGTTGAGTAAAAAGAGTTTTCAGATCACAGAGAAGTTATATTAGTTATTAGTGAAGTTTGTGTTAAGTTTGTGTTTTTGACATTAACCTTGTGACCAGTGAAGAGAAGTGTCTTTACTCTGTACCTAACTTATCTTCTTCAGCTTAAGTGTGGAACATTTAGCTTTAGCTGCCTGTTCCTCTCACAGTGATCATCACACTGCTATGAAATGTTTATTTTCATTTTGTCCCTATTTTTTATGATTTTTTTGGTCTACTTGTAGGATGCTTTAAACCAGAAAATCATAATAATGGAAGAATTGTGCTTGAAGTGGGCTTTACATTAAGGAATAGTCCAAAGTAAAGTTCTTAGTACAGAAAAAAAGAAAAACACACATACATATACACTGCATTGTAGGTCAATTTATTTGCGTAGTATGGTGCAAAAGTCTCAAGCCACCCTGTAATACCATCAGGGAAATTTTCCTCTTCACAACAATAATCCCAAAAACATTGTCAGTAGAGTCAAAGCACCTCGATAGAAAAAAACAATGGAACATTAGAAGTCATAGATTGGCCTCCCCAAAGCCCATATGTCAACATTATTGGAGCACTGTTGATCATCTGGACAGAGACGATGAGAAACATCCAAAGAAGAGCTTTAGAACGGCCCTCCAGACGCTTGGAGAACTATTCCTGAAGATTCTTAAAGAAAAGACTAGGCAATGGAATTCAGACTGTGAACGGTGCTCAGAACAAATACTGACTTTAAAGCTAATTAAAATTAAACAAACCCTTTTTGCCTGTTTTCCATTTACAATATATTTGCACATGTTTGAGTAAATAACTGCGCCAACCTACTGCTTCATTTTCTTACAAAATATTAAGCAATGAGGTGGGCTGAAGACTTTTGCACAGTACTGTATGTGCAGATTTTTGCCTTTTACTCTACAAACAGAAAGGCACTGCTGTTGTAGGGAAATCATGAACGCAGGTGGCTTTTCCCCAGCAATTACGCAACAGGCCTCACACCAAGACACATCTCGCCATTTCCTCCAACAAACAAGAGCAAAAAAAACACAACAGTCCTCACACATTCAAAGCATTTGCTAAATACTTTAATAAATTTCGCCAGAACATCAACAATAGTTGCACTGAACACTAAAGTGTTCCAGATCTTGTTAGTGAGTTTCAGTTCAGGTCTCCTGTCCTGAAAGCGGCAGTTGAGTTTTCAATCTATCTCCCAATGAAAACGATAATATTTTGCAACCTCTTCAGCCTAGATTATTTATATATGAAATCACATTTCTTTTATCTACTGTAGTACAGTATTTTACAAATCTGCTGAACTGAGTAATACGAAGATCAAAAAAGGCCTACATGCAATAGATCTAAGGCTATATACAACAAAAAAATAGATACAAAATTTTTCAGTAACAGTGATTATCAGCCCATGTCCTCGGGGCCAACTGGACGGTCCACTTGTGCTGTAATCTACACATATAATATGTAGTTTGTGTTCTTATGGCTTGGTTCACGTGCTCATGCAACCATCTGAAAGGCCTTGAGGACTTGGTTTGTAACCACTGTACTAACCTAAAAGTGTGGTAGGACATTATAGGTAATTTTCCGTGGGCATCCAGGAACCATGCTGTACCTGAACTGTAGTGCAAACTGTATATCAGTGTATTTCATTCAGGTAACAGAGTTTCTGACACTATGCTCTAACCACAGTTTACATCTGAAAACAGCATCCATGGAGTCGAGCCAGCAGAACGTTTTTCTGGTAGCGTTGCTTTTAATATAATTGTTTATTATTATTTAGAATCTTGTTTAATATTGTTTAGCAGTTTCTCAAATACACAACCCCACCAACTTGTTACCAAAAGCCTGGTAGTCCTTTACATTAAAGATACATTTGTCACATAAAACTAGCTGTTGTGATGACATTTTTACCAATCAGAAAGCAGTGATGCTGCCTGTTTTCAGCCCTGCCATCAATCAGCATGGGTTTGACTCAGGCACCAGTCTCTTTTTTTGTAATGGAAAACCAATTATTTGTGGTACGGCATGGTTCCATGTGCCTATGTAAAATAGCTATATGATACTCTATTTTAAGTGTATTCCCCCATTACCACGTAGAAACCCAATTATGGAAAGTAAATGTTCTTTAAAGAAGTGTGGGGGATATTCAACTCTCACATAAGCCAACTATAAAATGACTTTGAAAAGATGGGTTGCTCTTGTCTCCACAACAGTTGCAGCACTTGTGGTGTGACAATGCCTAGTTAATCTAAGAGGCTTGCTGGACAGCTACTGCAGATGACGTCGCAGTAGCAGGTGCAGGCCTGGACTCATCCTCCTCTTCTTCATCTCTACTGTTATCATTGCCACCATCTTCATGATCATCCTCATCATCCTCATCCTTCTCCTGCAGCACCTCTTCTTCTGCAAGCGTAGCTGTGGGACCATTGTCAAGGTCTCCATCCTCTGTGACAGAGAGGCCACCATCTGCACTGCCTGGAGTGGAGGTACTGGGCTCCTTACCGTTAGCTTTTTCCTCATCATTGTGCACCTCTGCAACTGGCAGCTGACCATCTAGCCCTCCCATGGATGGTACCTCAACAGGGCTCAGAGAACTTGGTGAGCCCCCGGGTTGAGCAGGCTCTCCATCTCCATCCCGCACCTTCTTGACGTTGAAGGTCATAGGCGAGATGCGGAAGGACGAGCTCTTGGTGGTAGGGCTCTTGGGGTGGTTGGGCGTGAAGCTTTTCTTGATCTTTTCACGCCTCTCTGGTGGCACAATCTTGTTGATCTTCTTTTCAATGCTGCTCCGTGAGAAAGCCTTCTTCAGGCTGTCCACCTTCTTCAGGCTAGAGCGCTTGAACTTGTCAGCACGAGAACGCTCCAGACGGTCAGACCCTAGTCCTGGCAGGAGGTCCTCCTCATGTGCCTCGGCCAGGGGCTCCATGCTGCCCTCAGCTTGGGGGCTGGCCGCTCCCTCATCCTCATCAGAAGACAAGCTGATGGTTTGCAGGCCCTCATCATGGGAGGCGTGGGCGTCAGCGGCTGAAGCTGGTGGAGAGGCAGGGGTCTCATCATGGACGGCAAGATCCACAAGGGAATCCTTAGTTATCACAGTGGAGGGGATCTCATTGTCCTCCTGCAAGAGATAAAAAAAATGTCTACATAAGAAAAATGTATTGGGCCAATTATCAACACTGCAAGATTTTGATCTTGAATCTGAAAGTTCAGAATTAGATTTGGAATTCGATTCTTCTGTGTCTAGGAGATACAAGTCAGACATCAATAATCTCCAAATAAGAAGATGATTTAAATATCATATTGTTGTTAAACTGAGCTCAGTTATGTTTAGGAAAAACAGGCTGGACAAGGAAGAGATTTCATTTTGATTTTCCTTTTCAATAGAAAATCTCTACATACAGTGGTTATGTAAGCAGTACGGTGGAAAACACAATCTCACTCAAGTAATAATGCAGGCATTTACACCTTTCATATTTTTTCATACTCGGGCTTACATTTGATGACTGAAAGAACAGAAATGTTGAGTAAAACTGGACTTTATGCCATAATTCTCAAAACCTTTGGTCGAGTCAAACGTCGCCTACACATGTGGGTTCTGACATGAAAATCTTTTGCAAAACCCAGGTGTGATCTTAAATCAGCATATCTGTTCGGAGTCAGTGAAAATCTAATCTAATTTATTAAATGAAACTGCTCACAAAGGTGCATAAACTTGTCCTGTTATGACATGTCTGAATGTTCCAAAAGTGTGGGCGTTTTCCTGGGAAGACAGCATTATGGCGCCAAAGTGAGATTTTAGATTCCAAGTCACTGCAAAGTAAAATCACTAGATTATAATGGGCTAAACACATCTGTTATTGTTATTAACATTATTTACATATTCAGTACTATGAAAAAGTCTTGAACCACCCCTCATTGCTTTATATTTATATTAAATATACTATTTAATAACTGCCAAACACTTTTACCTATGGCATGTTGAGTAGATTAGTTGAAAGAAACAGGAACAAATGCTTTACAGATTGGCTGAATAATTCCCAAAAAGCACAAGGTGCCAAGATATAGAAGTTCCAACCACTAAGGATTCTACACCACCAGAATACTGATCACAGGCCTGATCATCAGGAACCCTGGAGAACTGTTCTTCAAGACTTCGTTAAAAAATGCAAGAAAAACTATCTCTGGAAGCAAAATATGCCGAAATGGGAGTGGCTTCTACATGGTACTGCAGTTTGAAAAAAGCCTGTAAGGAGTTACTTGAAACCCTGTGTGTTAAATGGGAACTAAGTAATCTCTTCAAAAGGCCTCAGGTAACTGATTAGCACACTAAAGACATGCCATAGAGATCTGTAATTTAGGGGTTAATCTCAAGGTGAGGTCAGACAGGCTTTGCTAGTGAGACTGAAAAGGATTGTTAAATGTTTACAACTGGCAAGAATCTTCTCATTCCTTTTTGCCTCCATAAGTTTACAATCCTTGTTCCTTATTCCAGCAGATACCGCTTCATCCAAACAACACCCGAACAAACTCAAGTGTCTTTTGTCACCCTTCCAGCATAAAATACACAACATTTGTGCGTGAAGGCACGGAAGCCATTCTGTGTTTAAGGGGCTGGGTCAGTCCTGAGGGTGGGGAGGATCAGTCCCAACTGCTTAACCAAGAAAACCCTCACCAAACCTTTCCACACACAACTTCGTAGACATGTGTATACCTGTATATACCTTCTAGTGAAAACCCTCTTCAGTTCATTAACGTCACTCAAAGTAAATAAGAAAAAATGTCATAGGTGATTTTTAGTACAAATTCTTTAAATTCTTGCAGAATTCTTTGCATTGCTTACTTTATCCACTGCAGAACTTTAAACTGCTGCTCTGCTCACACATCACTTAGTACTATTATATGGCAAATTTAGCATTTTGGCACTTAGCTAAAGTTAAATATATACTGGATCCATGCGATTATTACCTGCAAGGTTGACTATTGCAAAATTCTCCTTACCGATATGTAAAAAAAAAACCCTCCAGCTCATTCAAAATGTTGTTGCTAGAGTAACCAAAGAGTAACCAAAACCAACAAAAGAGATCACATTTCTCTGGTACTCAGGTTCTTGCACTGATCCCAGGTCAGTTCAGAGTGAATTTCAACTCAAATTTTATACAAGTCACTAAATATTTTTGACCCTAAATACATCTCTGATATATTTGATGCATATAAACCTGTTAGGTCTCTTAGCTTGTAGCAGCAAGTGATGAAATGAGCTAAAATGAAACATCGAGAAACGTTATGTATCCAGTATCCTATTATTTGTGTTTACTGGTAACTGTGGATTTATCAGTAAACCATTGAATCTTGAGTCTTGAGCCGGGGAAGTGTATTTCAGTGTGTTTTACTCATGCCAATTTTGTCAGTTTACAATGTAGGTGTGTTATCATTGGCTTGTCTCACCAGGATGAATCAAAATAGCAGCCTGAGCCAGTCAGAGCTCCTAGTCAATCAAGGACTGCCTTTTGTCCCAACAAGTCTCTTTTTCTGTCTTTGCAATGCTTGTGGTGTCTATAAGCAGATATTCAGTATTTAAAACAATCATTACTCCACTAATTTGGTGACAGTGGAGACAATGTTGCAGTTTCAGTTACAAACTTCACATGTGACCAACTGTCTGTCATACCTACAGGTACACAAGTAAGGGGACTAATCAAAGCTCGAGTTTCTGAACCTGAAGAGCAGGTTTCTAGTGGAGTTTTCCTCACATTTGGTCTTACACCCATGAAAAAAATTACAGCAAGTGAAATAGTGAATATAAAGTCAGGCTTAACATAAGTAAAGAAAGTGCCATTATTTTGATTGCCAGTCCTAGTTTCTTTATCCTCCTGATAATTATCTACCAGTAAAGAAAGGATGGATGAAGTAAATGTTTTTGTGGAGCAATCACCAACCCTGGTCCCTGGTATCTACCTTCCTAGAATGTAGATCTTCTTCCAGGTTCCATCTACCACACTTTCTCCAGCTGTTTAACTTCTTCAGAAGTCGATAATTGGCTGAAAAATGTGTAAATTTATGCAAAAGGGGTGAGGAAGGGCAGCATGTTAGGTATGAGTTGGAATCTAACTCTGATTGACAGTAGGAAAGAAGATCTCCAGGAAGAATAGGGCTTAAATCGTACCCATTTTTCCTTTGACAACCAAAGAGCTCCAAGTTCACAAATTAACTATTGCTGGGTCAAGCCTTTGCTTTCTTCCAGAAAAAAGAGAGAAGATTAAACCGTTTATGACTGAAGCCAAATGCCTTTGTGTTTTTTATTTCATTATGAATGGACCATTATTAAAAAAAGCAACCCCAGCACACCTGTGCAAATAACCTGGAGGTGTGTGCGTGTGTGGGGGGGGTGTTATTCCAATTCATAACAGCAATCTGTTACCATCATTTCACATCCACTCCACAATGATGTTCATATGAAAATAAAAACATAAAAGTAAATGTATGGGTCTCCTTTTTCTGTCATCAGAGCCAAAGACAAGAATGCTGTCAGTGTGTTGGAACGTATACACACATTCCAAGTGAACACACTGCTGTTGCATCACTGTGAACCCACCAGGATTTTTCTCGTGTTACGGCTGATTTACATTTTTCGAAGGGCTGACATTCTCATAGTCTTCTGTCATTTGTGCCAGTGAAACTGTTTCAGACCTCCAGTGGAGGATCCATTGTGGGGAATTACACGTTCTGGAGTAGCTCTACCTTGCTGGTATGCAGCAGATCAGTGTCTGAATCCACAATTGGCTCAATATTTTTTACTTTTGGATGGCAGACCACATGCACCACCATGTCAACATCAGACCTGTGGTCATAAACTAACCAGTGATGAAAGAGGTAGATGGTGGCTAATAGACCACATATGTACTACAGCCTGTACCTGTACAGCTACAGTGTACTTTTTGATGAACGTAAGCAGTTCATGTGATCTTATATGCCAAAAACATTCATATTTCAATTTTAGACTGTAATTCACCTTCATCTTCTTGTATTAATTGTAAAACAGACAGATTTTTACTGTGTACATTTCTTCTTTTCAAGTTCGGTCCTCTGTATTATGCTGCATTCAGCAACACCCCTTTCAACTTTAATGTGACTGGACGGAAACAACAAGCTCAAAATCGGTTGTTCTTGAACTTTAAATGATCATGTTTGTGTGCCCTGGGGAGTGAACAGTGCTTCCGAAAAGTCTTCTGTAAAATTGCCCCATTTTGCTTATTGTGTTAGGAAACAAAAGGCATTTTTTCAAAGCTTACTGCTCTTGTTTTACACTTCAAGAATATCGGTTTCCTTCTCTTTCAAACACGGCAGGTATTCAAGTGTTTTTGATTCCATACATGGTTACCAACACCACCATATGAAACTCAAATTCTTTGTTTCCACTTCTTTACACAACACTTAGTGAGGTCTGACTAAAACACCTCTGCAAACAAAGAGTCCACACTGTATAAAAAGCCATTTGCACATAGTTGTATACATTTATATAATATATCATCCTATTCACACAAAGTACTACTTTCTTAGATGTGAGTTTCAGATTAGCAAGAATATTGTCTTAGAGACTTCAAAGATCCTTTATCTAATATTGTGCACGGAAACCAAATCTCAGGAGTCTTATTTCATGTATACAATGTTATTTTTATATACTAAGCTTGCTATTTATTTGTAGTTAATGTAAAAATTAAACATTATTTCTAAAAAGTAGACATTATGGCCTTCAAGCGGAGGTCGCTTCATATGAAAAGTAAAAAGCCTCATCCAGTACGATAAATATAGACTCATTAATCCTAAAAACCTGATGAGTTAGTGTTTTTGTTTGATTTGTGCCATAAATGTGTTAAAATCAGATCTAATTTGTAAGTGCAGCTTATGAATATAATAGCCCATAATAAGATTGATCATTGTAGGATCGCTACAGTTGCAGAGATTTATATTTGTACCACCACAAGTACAATTTGAAGTAAACTAAGAAATGTAATTAAAACTTAAAAAAATGGTGCACCTATCTGCAGTGGTGCTGCTTTGTTTAAGTGGATGGTGTGTGAAAAGTCATTGTATTAGTAAATTGATACATTTTATTAAGTTTCTAATAAAATGTATGGAGAGAAAATTTTTTTCATAAGCAGTAAAACATGAAATACTTTGGGAGGTTTATGGGTTTCTCTGTGAGCGGAGGTTTACGACTGTCTCTATATGTAAAACAAAGCAAGACTCCCTCGGGGCTCTGTTCCAGTCCAAACCAGAGTTCTGGGTTAACCAGTTTTTCTCACCGCCGCTGGCACTGCCACACAGAGACACTCCCCTCACTCAGAGACAACAGAAACCAAACCCGATCTGAGGTTTGGCAGGGCTGCACTGTTTTGTGACTTATAAAGGTCCTTTTCTCTCACACTTTCGTTCTTCAGGCACAGTGGCCTGTGGGCCCCGTCTCACCTATGTGACTGAAACATGCTGGTATATGATGCCACTAAATTACAAAATAAGAACCGAAACATGCAGTAATGTACTTTCATTGTGTTCCAGTTTTGTAAGTGCGGGGATACAGAGCCTGACACACATTGTGAAACTAAGAGAGAGTGAGGGAGCTTGTGGCAGAAAGAAAGTAAGGGAGAGGGGGCGGGGGGCAATGAGCAAGAGAAAGAGAGAAAGAGTGAGAGAGAAACAATGACTGGTTTTATATTAGTGATGTTATCAGGACACTGTCAGAAAAAAAATGATATAGGTGAATACACTGCAAATACTCTACAGGGATGCACACCTCACTGAAACACATTTTATTTAAGAACATTTAATTTATTTAATTTACAGGTTTACAGATATTTGTTTATTTGATTGCAAATGGCAAAACATGCTTTCATTGGTTGAAGTATTAATCCATTATTATTTCTTGAAGGGTTTATATTGGAGAAGGGCCAGAATTAGCACTACGAAACAAAACCCCTTAATTTTACCCCTTAATATAACCTTAATTTTTACCTTCATTTCCAGGAAAGTAAGGAAAATTAAGTGGAAAAGTACACATATTAAGTCTGATTAAGGGGTAAAACTACTGAATTTTTCCCTTATTTTTAAAATAACTGAGCCTCCTGAAGAAAATGTCTAATGTTTAGGATTAAGGGGTTTCAAACTTACACCTTAAATCCACTTTTAAGGTAAAATTAAGGGAACGGTTTTCAAATTAATGGCCACTTAAAATTAAGGTGTTTGGCATATTTTCAGGGGTAAATTTAAGTACAGTGTGTTTCATAGTGTAGGTTTAGGATTACAGTTAAACTGACTTTATTTTGGATGGATGGATGGATAAACACATAGATTGATTGATTGAATGACTGACTGATTAGGCCCCTTATGACTTATGGTCACATGTGAACACACCTCAGCTCACAGTTTGAAATGTGTGTTATTCTTCCTCTGCATGTTACCCGTTCACCAAGTGAAGCAGAGGCCTGCCACTAATGAGGGGCGCTCGGGGAGCAGTGTGTGCGGACAGTAATTTGCTCAAAGGCATCTCGGTAATGATACAAGCAATGTTGGAATCTGTACCCACAAGCTTAGTCTGAACACATTGTTTCAGAGGGTACATTCACATCCCTCATTCTCCTTATTCTGACCACAGGAAGTTTAGCTGATTTAATGGTTAAAAATGTGTATAATGTTTAGAAATTAGACTGTTTTTGGATTTGTTGGATTACATGAAGACCTTGATTTATGAGAACACCCAATAACTCACCTGGAGCTGTTATTGGTCACCCTGTCAGAAACACTCTGATTGGTTAGAGGCTCATTAGATATTAGTTGATATTAGAACAACAGTTCTCAATATACTTATTTTTAATAATTACAAAAATTACTAACCTATACTGTACATAAACTATACACTAAACTATACTGTACATAAACTATACACTAAACTATACTGTACATAAACTATACACTAAACAATACTGTATGCTAAACTATATTATTCATAATCTATACACAAAACAATTCTATAGACTATACATACTGTACAGCATTTAATTAAATTTAAAATCATATTGTCTTTTAGTGTGTTATTATGGTATCCAGTCTCCCATGTGGAGTATTTTTAGCATTTTTTCAGCTCTCAATGCACCTGATTCAGCGAAAGAGCTTGTTATTGGCTGCTGGGTTGATAAGAATTGTGCTAATGCGGTTGTATTTAAAGCAATGTTTAAGGCACTTGCTCACCAAGACCATGGCTTGGAAAAACTGCTTTATGGAACAAAAATGGCTGTTCTGTGGAATCAGAACTGGTTTCTGGCCTTTCATTTTTTCACAGCTTTGCTGTTTTTAAAAACATTTCTTATGTCCTTAGGCTTTTGTTCTAGATTGCTTCCTAGGCCTGGGCATCATACACTAAATGGATAAAAGTACCATTACAATTGCCCATTCACAGGAAGTCAGGGTGCTGGCGCAAAGAGTGAAAAACAGGTGTGTCCCAATACTTTTGTCCATGTAGTGTACGTACAACATTCATTATAACAAAACGGATCC
Source organism: Ladigesia roloffi (assembly GCA_037577295.1). NCBI lineage: Eukaryota > Metazoa > Chordata > Actinopteri > Characiformes > Alestidae > Ladigesia > Ladigesia roloffi. The sequence goes on along the minus strand of JBBKCR010000002.1, from coordinate 4,029,516 downwards.
TGTAGAGCAGTGTTAGATAGTGCTAGATATGAGGGTTGTGCTCCTGTACAGTCAATCCTGCAAAAAATGGTAATAAATCAAGGCTGCCATTTACATTTTGACCTTTAACTGGGTCCACAACAGGATGTGAGGCTTTGAGAGAGAGAGAGAGAGCAAGAGAGAGAGACATTGAGACAGTGTGTCTTTTGAAAACATTGTGTCACATGGCTGGACCCCAGCTCCAGTGTGTAATCGGAGCCCAGATAATTAATGCGCCCCATTGTGGGCCCCAGACTTATTAGAGTGGAAACATCACAAGAGAGGATAACAGAAGTGTGTTTTGTGTGGGTGTATTTAGTGCTTTTGGGGGACTAGATGATGGAAAACATAAATGTTTTGAACACCAAACCCCCCCACCCCCCCACCCCCCTCAAAAAAACTGCAGCATTTATTATGAACAAACAAAACAGGCCAAAGCTGATATTTTGGTTCCCGAGGTTAGGGTTACAGGCAGGTTAGGTGTGTGTGGTTGTGGGTGTGTGTGTCTTGTTATTGAACAAGATGACAACAGAGAAAGAGAGAGAGGAAAGTACAGGAAAGAAGTAGAGGAAAGACAAACTTTGAAGCACTAAAAGACAATATAGGAAAATGTCATTCCAACAAAGGAAGGCCCACAGGAAGGACGCACTGATGGAGCGCTAACATCTGTTTTCTGGGCAGTTTGCAGCCAAATGATTTTGACTGGCCAGATCGGTTCATCAGAAATAGAAAAAGAGATTTTGTTTAGGTTTATGACTAGTTCACTTTAAAATGAATCCACTTTCCTGTATAAGATGAAAGAATCTGTAAACAGTGCATGTCTAACATCCTATTAACTGGTTGTGTGGAGATACAGAGTCAAATTCTAGACTGGATTTTAACTTTAGATGCACTCGTTAACGGTTGCTGTACTTAATAGCTTGTTTAATATCTAACACTTATTGTGTTTTGGTCGGTAGTGATTAATAAAAACAATTCTGGCTAATAAAGAAACTTGAATAGTGAACATAATGTAACATGCAAACATGAGACAAAACTTTTGACTTGGGTGTTTATTAACCAAAAACAGTGAGTTTAAAATGAAACTAAATTGGGGGAATATTTGGGGTTGTAAAGAGGCATTTAGATTTTTTTGTCACACATTTGTGTTTTTTCACTGTTCCTGCCAGCTCTTGGAACATAACCCCTGTGAATGTCAGGGGTTTACTGTATGCACATATATTTACTATTTTATATTATATTGTTCTGACTAGGTGCCCAGTATTGTACAACCTTTGAAAAGAAGCCTGGACTGGAACACTACTGAGAGTGGGCGGGACTAAACTGCAGTTACAGGCAGGTTCACTGATTTCAACAGTGTTGTGCAAATTTCACACTTTTCATGAAATAGTTCAAAGTTCAGTTCACACATGCTCAAAGTGAACTGTTCACGTTCATAGCTCACAATTTAAATTTTGAACTAGT